>ONZH01015602.1:600000-880998 GCA_900303285.1 Rhinella marina | reverse complement strand
ACACTATATTGCTTGCGTTTTCCGGCGACCAGTAACAGGCCACGAGCGAGAGTGCGCACCAGCCACGTCCCTGGCACTCATGACCGCCGCCCGCGTCCCCTGCCTGGGACACGCATCCACAGCCAGAGACCGCCGGCTGGAGGAGGAGCCTGCCGAAATAGCGGACGAAGCCTGACCCCGGGCAACCACCTCGCCACCAGAGTCAGGGGTAGGACCAGCAGAACGGGTGCAATGACTGCCGGTCCTGACATAAGTGATCTTAGATTGGATAAAGGAAATAGATGGGATCTCAGGATCAAGCCATTTATGTAATATGCTTTTTCTGGTTGCCTCTGCCCAGACATGTAAGAGAGCTTTATGACCTCTACTAATGTTACGCTGCTCATCTGGCAAGATATTAAAGATAGCCCATTGAGGAATAATGGAAAAAATGATATTGTAAGTAGCTAAAATGTGTACTCTCACTTGTTCCCATAGGTCCTGAATATTAGTACAACTCCAAAGATGATGGAATAAATCAGTGTTTGGAGCACCGCACTTGGAACAAGAATATAGTTCACCGGGGGACATCTTATGTTTGATATATGGGGTGATATATGCCCTGTGAAATATCATTAATGCCATATCTGTATAGCTACTAACAGGGGAATGTTTTTGCATTTTTAAAGTGGCTTCTAATAAAGTCTTTATGTCAAAATCTGGAAAATCTTTGATCCATTTTATTGGCCCTGTCGTAACCGAATCCCATTCAATTAATGGTTTGAGGAATCTATATATGGTACTAGTAGAGGAAATAGTAGTTCTCCCTCTTTTAAGGAATATATTTAGACATGCACTTCTAGAATCGGGAGGAATATTAGAGAGACATTGTTGGACAAAACTGCGGGCCTGTAAGTAAATAAATTGGTTATGGGTAAATGCTGGAAACCGTAGTATGGCCTCTGAGTAAGGAAGCATGGAATAATTCGTGTCTAACACATCAATTATCAATGAGCAACCTTGTGCTGCTAACATAGAGTAAATTCTGGGAGGTTTGCCTTCCAGAAAGTTTGGGTGTCCTACAAAAGGTTGAAATAGCGTGTTCATGCTGTCAAGCTTCCTCATCTTCTGGATTTTACGCCACGCCTGTATAACCGTCCATAGAACAGGGAAGTCTTTTACATTAGGTGGAAGGGAGGTAGTAGGTAAATGTAAAAGGGCCATTAGAGAAATATGTGGAAAGAATTGTCTCTCCATAGTTACGTTGGCAAAGTGTGATTTCCCTCTCAACCAATCCAAAGCATAGCGTAAATTAGCTGCTAGGTTATAAAGTGAAATATCCGGGAAGTTAAGGCCTCCTAGTGCGCGAGGTTGTTGTAATTTATACAAGCTAATGCGACTCCTCCATGTAGAGTTCCAAATAAACCGCCTAAATGTGCGCTGTAACAACTTAACATCCGATAAATGAAGTAAAAGCGGGAGTGTTTGTATTAGATAGAGTATCTTTGGGAAGGCTACCATTTTAAGGAGGTGGCACCTCCCCGAGAAGGATAATGAAAAATGTTGCCAAGATTGCACTAGGGTTATAATAGATGCTATAAGAGGACGATAATTAAATTTATATAGGTGGGCCAGGTTAGCTGTCAGCTTAATTCCCAAATAAGTAATAGATTCTGAGCTCCACCTAAAGGGGAATGATGTTCCTAAGTGTCTCCTGGCAGTACGAAAGATCGGACATGCTTCCGATTTATCAAAATTGACCTTAAATCCAAATATATTTCCAAACAAGTTGATGGTATCCAAAATATCTGGAATTGCCTGTCGTGGATTAGATATGAATAATAGTATATCATCCGCAAATGCTAAAAGTTTAGTCTCAACGGATCCAGTAAGTATCCCCCTGAAAGAGGAAAGTGCCTGTAGTGATCTAATTAAGGGATCCAGAGCTAAATTAAATAATAATGGGGATAACGGACAACCTTGTTGCGTACCTCTACTCACCTTAAATGGAGAGGAACATAATGAGTTGACCCACATTGAAGAACAAGGATTGTGATATATCATATGAATCGCTGAGCAAAACAGGGGGCCAAATTCTCGTAATCTTAAAATTTCCTGTAGATACTGCCAAGAGACACGGTCAAATGCCTTGTCTGCGTCAAGGCTAACTAGGATATTCTTAGTTTGTCTGTGGGCCCTACTATATGATATTGCTCCTACCGCCGTCCTTATATTATAGGTAATAGATCTCCCTAACATGAAGCCAGTTTGGGACGGGTGAATAAGGTCAGACAGAATGGTCTGCAACCTATTCGCCAGTAGTTTAGTGAATACTTTAAAATTCGTGTTCAAGAGTGATATGGGGCGGTACGATTCCACTAAGAGATGGTCCTTTCCTGGTTTCGGCAAAACAGTTATACAGGCCTCATTAAAGCCATCAGGAATGGTTTTAGATGTGATAATATGATTATATAAAGTATGTAAATAGGGGGTAAGCGTGGGACTCAGTAATCTATAGTACTTATTCCCAAATCCATCGGGCCCTGGTGCTTTGGATAATTTAAGTGATTTGATAGTAGACTGAATTTCTTCCTTGCTAATGGGAGCATTTAATATTAGTCTATGGTCATCAGTTAGAGTAGGCATTAAATCAGTAGTAAGAAAATCATGCATCGCAGGAATATCATCCTGAGGGGCAGTATACAAAGACGCAAAAAAAGATTTGAAGTGTTCACTAATGTCTTTTGGATGAGTTATGTAATTTCCCGTTCGCGTTTTGAGCTTGGAAATTTTTGTTACTGCTCTAAAAGGTTTCGTTAGAGAGGCTAGCAATCTACCAGGTTTATTCCCCCAACAAAAAACCTATGCCTCTGATAATTGACATCCATCAAGGCTCGTTCATGGGCAATGGTATCAGCTTCCAATTTAGCATCTAAATATTTCTGTTTAGTTTCTGGTTTATTGTATAACTTGAATTGCTTATATGCATGAGTAAGAGCATTTTGCGAGGACAGCAGGGAGGCAGCTAGCTTTTTCCGCTTATGAGAAATATAAGAAATAATTTGTCCTCTAATCACTGCCTTAGAAGTTGCCCAGAAGAGATTAATATCATCCTTATGTTCCGCATTATCAGAGGCATAGGTCATCCAAAAACCAGACAACATGTTTTTAAAATCTTCAGAATGAAACAAGTAAGCAGGGAAGCGCCATTTTCTGGAAAACGGGATAGGGGAGGACAGATACAATTCAAAAAGGACTGGAGCATGATCCGAAATAAAGATATCTTGGATGTGGGCAGACTTCAAACGTGAGATAGCATGCTGTGGTATTAACCAATAATCAATCCTAGCATGGGAGTTATGAACATGGGAATAATGGGTGTAATCAAGATAAGTGGGATGCAATAGACGCCAGGGATCAATGAAGTCAAGACGGTCTATAAGTGTTTGAATGGCATTAGAACCAGAGGCACCAGAGGAGGCACTCTGTTGTGATATATCCAATACCACATCATGAGCTTCATTGAAGTCTCCCCCCATTATAATATCATGTACATCCCAACTAGCAATAGCAGTGAGCAGTGCTGCAAAAAAGGGCTTATTAGAGGCATTAGGAGCATAGACATTCACTAAGCAATAAGTAGTGCCCTCAATCACAATTTTTACCAGAAGGTACCTGCCCGCTGGGTCTTCTATAGTATCTAAGATGTCATGTTGCATCAAAGAACTAATTAGAATGGCGACGCCTCTCATCTTCTTTGAATAAGAGGCCTCTATACAGGTTGGAAACCGTCGGTTACGTAAGGGGGGATGGTTCCCCTTTATCCAATGGGTTTCCTGCAGGAATACAATATGTGACTTGAGTTTATGCAGATGATTTAACACCTTCTTTCGCTTAACTGGAGTATTCAGACCATTGACGTTCCACGTGCACCATGTTAAAGTGGATATAGTGGACGCAACATTGTTAACCGAGGACGCCATTTATCCGACCCCGGTAGCCGGCCATAATTGAAAGGTGATCATGCGGCAAAGCAGGAGGCACCACCCGTCCCAGCGAGCAGGCAGCCCTCCCAGTGAAACATAAGGTTCCCCGAAATGGTGTACACAGGATTCAACCCCATAGAAACAAACAATAAGAAACAGCATTTCAACTAACCACCTCCTGCCCCTAATGGGCAATAGGAAGATAACTAAGAGCCAATAATATAATTTAGACTCCATATATGGAGTTCAACTCAATAGTTATATCTTGCACAAACACTGAAAATAACAATACTGAAGCAAGTCATCAGTGACTCCGCAATCAAGCAGGCGTATCCAGGTGAGAAGGGGAGGCTCGACCTGAAGAACGAAGATGGGTCAGCGCCTTCTGAGGATCTGTGAATGTCCACGTTTTGTCTTCCGTGGAGAAACGCAGAACCGCTGGATATTGAAGCGAGAACCGTATGGATTTCTCCAAGAGAAGTTTGCAGACCGGGTTGAACGACCTGCGTTTCTCCGCCACTGTTGAAGAAAAGTCCTGGAACAGGAGAAGTTTAGAGTTCTCGAAGCGCATATCAGAAGCTTGGCAAAAGGCTTTCAAGATTTTAAGCTTATCCTGGTAGTTGAGAACCCGAAATATCACCGGTCTCGGTTTTGCAGCTCCGTCAGCACGTGGGGGACCAATTCTATGAGCTCGTTCCACTGGGATTTTGGTAGTGGAGCCCCCTATTTGCAATTCTTGGGGTAGCCCTTCAGAAGTGAGCCAAAGCAAGTCATTTGCACGTACTGTTTCAGGAACTCCAATAAGCCGCAAATTATTGCGTCTTGATCTATTTTCCAGGTCATCCACCTTATCTTGCAGAGAGACCAAGAGCATGTCCTTCTCCTCCAATTGTTCACGGAAAGCATGGACGGTATCTTCCAAATCAGATACCCTCTGTTCCACTTCAGAGATACGCGCTGTCACCTGGGAAACAATAAGATCTAAGGAAGATTGAAAAGTCGCCAGTCTGGTGTCAATGGTAGGCATAAGTAACTCAGAAATAGCTTGGGCTGTCGCTTTTGATGCCTCCATGGTTGATTCTTGTGACAATGGAGCTGGAGGCGGTGGGGTTTGACTATGGGTTAGGGTACGAGCGCCCTTACCTGCCGCAGAGTTCTTCCCCACAAACTTATCCATGAGCAGGCCGTTAAGCTACTAAATATTTGTCAAGTCGAGCTTTAATGAAGACGTCAGCGGAGTCACCAAAACCCGTAAATTACATGAGAGATCAAAGCAAATCAGGCTTTAAATATATGAGGTATATAACAGAGACACAGTGCACACTGTAGCACCAAAGTGCTTGTAAGGGTGATTTAACCCTTGTCAGAAATATTAGCCTGAAAGCAGGTGTAGAAACGTTCCTATGAAGGAGGGTAAGGAGGTGGCCTTAGGGCTGAATAACTTGTCCTGTTATATTCAGGAGATCTATCTGAGGTATTCAGGCAGGCCCTCTGTCACACCAACTATCTCCACTGGCTTGGAAGGTAAGGGGTTAATGATACCCCACAACCTCTGGGTCTCCCCTCCTTGGGTTATCTGGAGACCGGAGGGAGCGCCTGTAGATAGAAAGCGCTGACACGTAGCTCAGTGCTATTAGCAGCGAGCGCTCCCTGCAGGAGGCTGAGGACACCACGTGGCAATGGCGGACGGACCCGCTCGGGCTGCCGCGGGCCATGTGATACCCCGTGTCTTCCGGCGCTGAAGGAGAGCTGGGCTGATGTTCTGCGCCCTTGTCCTACCCCTATCCCGCGCTCCACACGGCAGGTCACGGCGATGGTAAGTGCCGGTGATCTCTTTCAATAGCAGCGGAGCAGGGAGCTCTTGTAAAACACGGCCATGCAGGAGCGCCGCCCACCCTCGTTAACCATTTTAATTAATAAATTCCACGTGACTCTTCAGCGATTCTGTTGTGTGTCAAGATCCAACCTAAGAAAAAATAAGATGATAACAATGAAAATTCATTGTTAGTCTGCGGTAAACAAATTTTTTTTGTTTACCGCAGAATAACATGAAGTCCCGCATAGTGGCCGTGGCTACAGTAATATTTCCCACAGTGGCCCATGATGTCTACCATTGAGGTTTGGGGGTGTAATACTGACCTATAATAACCCCCATCATGCCCGTTGTCTGAGGGGGTTTGTGGTGCTAATATTATAACCCCCATCATGCTCGTTGTCTGAGGGGTCTGTGGTGCATGGTATAATAACTCCCATCATGCTCGTTGTCTAAGTGGTTTGTGGTACTCATATTATGACTCCCATCATGCTCGTTGTCTAGGGGTAATATTCATGCACATTGCCCACCAGGCTTGTTTTCTAGGGGTGATATTATACTTTCCTACACGCTGACACTGCTCCTGCCTCTTCCGACGTTGTTCCTGCTCCTGCTGCTCCTGGTCCTCCTCGCAATCCTCTGATGCTGCGATGCTCTCCGGCCAGGCTTCCAATATGGCGCCCGTTCCGGAAGTACTGGGTTCTCAAGTTCTCGTGAATCTCACGAGAACTTGAGCTCCTTCTCCCCAGCTGTGAGGGGTCGGCTCTGATTGAATCGCGCTCAAAGCCAGGGAGAAGGAAACGCCCACTGAGGAACAGGGAGTCTCCTCCTCCCTGTTCCGATACTAATAATTAACATAATCCGCGCCAAACAAAACGGGGGTCCTGTGGATGAACGGGGGGCTCATTTGGGAAAAAAAAACAGAGAGGGCAACAGTGGGGGCCGCCCTATAAGGTACATACTTTAGTTTTTATTTCAAAAATTGGTGAAAAGTCCTATTTAAGGGTCATCTCTATGTTTGATGTGTCTGTAGGGGTCATCTGTACAGTGTGTGATGTGTGTATAGGGGTCATCTATACAGTGTGTGATGTGTGTATAGGGGTCATCTATATAGTGCACTGTTTGTCAGTATATACGGTGTCATCTATATAGTGCAGTGTGTGTGTATAAGGTGTCATCTATATAGTGCGGTGTGTGTGTATAGGGTGTCACCTATATAGTGCGGTGTGTGTGTATATAGGGTGTCACCTATATAGTGTGGTGTGTGTATAGGGTGTCATCTATATAGTGCGGTGTCTGTATGTATAGGGTGTCATCTTTATAGTGAAGTGTCTGTGTGTATATAGGGTGTCATCTTTATAGTGTGGTGTGTGTATATAGGTTGTCATCTATATAGTGCAGTGTGTGTGTATATAGCATATATATATATGGCATCTCTATAAGTACTGGGGGCTACGGGGAACATGATTACTAATATGGGCACAATGGGGTCATTATTACTATTGGAGGCACTGTTAACACTATGCATTCTGGGAGATAATTGTTTCTATTGGACATTGGGTAGCACTATTACTGTGGGGGCACCTGGCACAGTATCAGCTCAGCACAATTATTTTTGGGGGACATTATGTTTACACTATTAGTGATGGACACTATTTGATGGGTGCAGTTATTTTTAGGGCACTGTGTGCCAATTATTGAAGGGCACTATCTGTGTGGTTATAGTATTTTCAGGGGGACTGTTTCTGCAGTATAGTATTGGGGATCACAGTGGGCACAGTACTGCCCAGTATTCATTGATCTGAATACAGAAGATGAGGAAAGAGAACATCTACATCTAAGGAGACGTCACTGGATATAAGAGGTACGTATGTGGGGCTGTATTACCATGTATGTTCTGTAGGGCGGTATGTAATGTTTTCCACCTATGTGTTTAAAGGGGTTAGCCCCTATAATCACCCCCCCAATGCCCATGTCCCTCATATAGATTATACTTACTTACTTCATTCCCCGACACTCGTTGCAATAGCAGGCTGCAATGCGGACGAGCTTGCCTATCCTCACCTGCGATGCTAGGGAGGCTCTTCCGTCACGGCCTGCTATTGGCTGCTCATCCACGTGACGGGGAGATGCAGTGGCAGCCGCACAGGGATTAGGAGCAATGCGGGTGCCGGGGAGCGGGGTAAATATAATCCATTTGAGGGGCCTGGGCATTGGGGGTCATTTTTTAGATGTTGGATAACAGTAGGGTTTGAAGGAAGGGGTTAGGATGAGAATTTGGTATGGGGGGTGCGCCATTTCCATTTTTGCCTCAGGCAGCAGAAAGGCTAAATGCTTCCCTGCCCCTGGCCACAAAGTGCTGAGGGAAGGGGGCCCCAAGTTGAACTCTTGCACCAGGGCCCATGAGCATTTAGCTACGCCCCTGGACAAATACCTTTATATTTTAACAGTTTGGGAATTTTGGCTTCTACCATATATTGCATTGATTGCTAAAGCAATTCATTGCAGATTTGCTATGTTCTTATGAAGCCCTGGCACTGAAGTTTGTAATGGCGAGCAAGTAAATAATGAAGAGAAAGCAGCACTTATACAAGCATTGCGCTCTCTTCGAACAGCTCATCGGCAGAGGTGCTGAGAGTCAGACCTGAGGATAGGTCATCAATATAGAAAAAGCTGACAACCCCTTTAAAAATGTCAGCCAAGTCCTAGAGTGGTGTAAAACATAAAGGATGCTATACTTACCTCATTGAATTGCTTAAGTAAATGAATAAAATTCTGTTTTCCCACTCCTCATCCCTTTATTGACATCCCCTCCATCCCTTGATTGAACTTGATGAACATACACTACTCACACAAAGTTAGGGATATTTGGCTTGTGGGTGAAATTTCAGGATGAACCTAAAATGCACTCTAACCTTTACAGGTGAACGTAATGTGACCTTCTCTAAACTTTTGAATGCACATGTCCTACTGTTCAGTGTTTCAGTACTTTTAGTACAACTTATTGTTCTCTAACAAGAAGTTTAACAACAAAATTCACAACAGGTGTTTGATCCATGAATCGCCCAATAAATTTCCTGGTTCAATTAGAATTGGTATTTAAACCGTCCTCCTCATCATACTGTTCATATTTTACCTCAAATGGAGTGGCCTGCACTTTCTCTAGACCTGAGTCCCATTGATGACCTATGGGATCAGCTGAGTCGCCGTATAGAGTCTTGTAACTCTGTACCCCGGAACCTCAATGACCTGAGGGCCACCCTTCAAGAAGAGTGGGATGCCATGCCTCAGCAGACAATAAGTCGACTTGTGACCAGCAGGAGACGTCGTTGACAAGCTGTAATTGATGCTCAAGGCCACATGACAAGTTACTGAGACACTGACATTTTTGTGGGGGTATACCCAGCACTGGTGTTTCAATAAATTGTTTGAGATGAGGAAATCACCATTGCATGCTTCCACTTAAAGGGGTATTCTGGTTACCATAAATATAACTTATGTTTTAGACTAATTCATCATCAATCATTATCTAATATAATGTCTATTTCACATATTTACGGTTCAGTAGTTATAAAGTACTTCTCTTGCCCTGCTACCCACTGTGTTCCTCATAAGTTACCATGGCACCAACCTATAGTTCTGAGCCTTTGTCAGGTCAG
Source organism: Rhinella marina (assembly GCA_900303285.1). Lineage (NCBI taxonomy): Eukaryota > Metazoa > Chordata > Amphibia > Anura > Bufonidae > Rhinella > Rhinella marina. The sequence goes on along the minus strand of ONZH01015602.1, from coordinate 871,561 downwards.
GCATGCTCAGTGTGTTACTATCAATTCTCTAGCTAAATGTTAGTGTGCTGCAGCTCCTACAACGTCCCACATATTCTCCTTCAGCTGGATGAAAAAAACTCACTACAAATGTCACTGGGCTTGGCGCATGCCCAGTGACACATGAAGCTATTGCCCTTTGGAAAATGTGCAAATGCGTTGTAGGAGGCATATGTGGGCGGAATTACATTGCCTCAATGACATAGCGGGGGAGGGGCGGCTTTCAACCGTGCTGGTGTGGGTGTGTCGTTTCGGCCCAAGAGAGGAGTGCTTAGGCTCTGATGGAGGGTGGGCTGGGCACTGGGGAGGGGTCGTTCCTGGGTGCCTTTGAATTTGCATAATACAAAAACTGGATTTACTTGAAAATGAAAGCCACAAACGCAGAATGAAGTGTACATCAAGAAATAAGGTAATTTGTTCTACATGGCAACAGTTGTACTTTTATATTGGTAATCCATTTCACAGATTTCCTTTAAAACCACTCCTGACATGCCCGTTTTAAGAGCTACTTGCATTCCCCATGCAATAACAATTCTGAAACATCTATTCTTATGACTCTATGTTGTGCAATTCCTTTATTATTACTCATAGAATTTATGAATGAATTGCTAGCAGTCTGTAGTAAGGGTACAGAGGGGAGGTGACCAGTTGGGGGTGTGTCCCTGCATAGTCTGAAAATGTTAGCACTGATTGGATAGAGTGAGTCCGTCCAGCTACACCCCCCAAATGGTTACCTCCCCTCTGTATCCTTACTGTAGACTGCTAGCAATTCATTCATAACTTCTAGTAGAAATAATAAAGGAATGGCACAACATAGAGCCATAAGAATAGATGCTCCCGAATTGTTATTACACGGGGAATGCATAACGCTATTAAAGCAGGCATGTCAGGAGTGGTGAAAGGTTCTCTTTCAATGCCCTACTTTCATGATATATCACTGTAGCGTGAACTTTTTATGTTTTCCATAAATTTCACCCGAAAGCCAAATTTTGCTAACTTTTTGTGAGTAGTGTATGTCTTTTTTAATTGTACTAATTCTGTGATATGGCATTAAACTCACTTTGCAGCTATAACTGCAGCTCCTCTGGGAAGATTTTCCTCAAGATTTTCTCAATGGGAATTTGTGCCAATGCATTTCAATATAGAAAAAAGAGAAGATAAGGCAGCACTACGTTTTCTTGTTAAGTTCAAGCGGTGGTGGTGCCAGTAGTGTTAGGCCTCAGCCCTCAGGAATCCTGTAGTAAGTTATAGAAAACCGCGGCACTCACTGTCTTCAAATGCAGTAACAAGTTTATTCACCAACCAGGCGAGGTTTCGGCTACAAGAGCCGATTTCAAGCCAAAGGCTCTTGTAGCCGAAACGTCGCCTGGTTGGTGAATAAACTTGTTACTGCATTTGAAGACAGTGAGTGCCGCGGTTTTCTATAACTTACTACAGAATGCATTTCAATATGTGAGGACAGTTAGTGATGTTGAATGAGGTCTGGCTCATAATTTTTCTTCCATTTCACCCCAAAGGTGATTGATTGGGTAGAAGTAGGGGATCGGCGTGGCAACTCGAGTTCTTCTACATAAAACTCAGTAATGATGGAACAGTATAGGTCCTTCAAAAAACTGTGTAATGTTCAAAAACATTTGTGTAAATTGCCTTTGTATGGTGTAGCATTAACACATAAAATATTCTACATCTGTCAAACCACCAACCATCTGAATACTTTCCTACCTGAAGTTTAAGGGGTTGTATCATCTCAGACATGGGGCATAGGAGATAGGATATGCCCCTATTGTCTGATAGGTAAGAAAAACAACTAGAAAAACTATTACAGTGATCCCTCAAGATGCAATGACCTCAGGATACAATAATTTCACCATACAATGGTCTTTTCTGACCCATCATGACTTGAAACCAGACTCAACATACAATGCCCCAGACTCAGATCCAACCAATCAAGGCCACTTCTCTGGTGAAATATCTGTATTAGTTACTAGTTAGCAGCTATTCCTGACTGTTATATGTAAGGACTTGTTTTACCTGTCTCAGTTATCTGCTTATTTTTCTTAAATCTTCATTTTCTCTCATCTTGGATGACATTTTGGGGCTTTGGAACCAATTACTCAACTTACAATGGTTTCAACATACAATGGTCGTCCTGGAACCAATTAATATTGTTACTTGAGGGACCACTGTATTAGGGCATTAGAAACATCTTATTAAAATTTTACTCAAAAGTTTGGTTACACTAAGTTTGTCAGCAGAAAGTTACACCAGGCACAATCCCTTATAGGGCTAGCTCAGCTGAATGTAATGATACCTCTCACTTAGGCCTCATGCACAGGATAGTATTTTTCATCTGTATCCATTCATTTCTATGGGTCTGCAAAAAAAAAAAAAATGGACACCAGGCAGATGTTATCCATGTATTGTTTGGATCTGTATGTCCGTTCTGCACATTACAGAACATGTCCTATCCTTGTTTGTATTAGGATGACGTCCATGTGCATTCCGTACAGAACAGCTGGCCCCTGATAAAACAGTACTATGCTTGTCCGTTATGCGGACAATAATAGGACATGTTCTATTTTTTTTGTGGAACGGAAATACAGACATACGGAAACGGAATGCACACGGAGTACCTTCCGTTGTTTTTGTGGAACCATCTAAATTAATGGTTCCGCATACGGTCCGCAAAAAAAACCCGGAACAGACACGGAAAGAAAATACATTCATGTGCATGAGCCCTTACACAAAAGAAGATCTCTTGTGATGGAAGCAAGAAAAATGAGGACTGTACACGGAAGTTGTCTGTAGTTTGTGAAAACACGATATGTGGACCACAATGGAGACTGAGTGGTGTTTCCGTCCTGGTGCAGATTTTTTATTTATTTTTTAATGAAAAGCATCTGTCATGTAGGTATATTCACATGTCAGCGGTTTCCACCCCATCTGATCATTGGTCCATTCAACGCGTCTTCCTCAGGTTATCACACAGCGCACTCAAGGACAGTGTGTTTTTCACTGATGGGTTAGGAGATTCCAGGTACAAAGCTGCGTTTAAACAAGCCAATAATATTCCAGATTATCAGGAATGACCGTTCCTCTGGGGATCCTGTCGTTCATGTAGGCACCACCGATCATGGCTTCTGGGCAGCAGGTCATGCCGTCTAAACAGCGAGCTCCTGCTCAGAAACAATGCAGCCGTATGAGGACGAGCGAACGCTACAGTGAACCCCCATCCTCATACTGTGAAGGAGATCTCTGCATGTAAATGCGCGTTCTCCTTCACTGAACAAGCAGCCGACTGTCGGGAAAGAAGGCACGCTTGCTTCCCGACAATCAGCTGCAGAATCGTCCCATGTAAATTCAGCTTTACAATTTTTTTTTTTTATGCACAGCTCCGTACATTGTATAGTGGCAGTGATTGGTATCGGAGCTTAGCATTACTGACTTGAATGTGGCTAGGCTGCGGCATTCACTGAGCACCTGGCCCCTTCTAACAACTGACCTCCTACAAGGCATTGTGCCAGGTAACTTAATTTTTGAAAAACTGCATTAAGGCTGCAAGCTGTGACCCAACCAGACCCCATACCTATACATATAACCAGAGCTTCATTTTACCTTGTAATCCAATTGTCTAGCTCCTTGTGAGCCTGCAGCACACTAACAGTATCATGGCTCCTGATCTTCCCTCACAAAACTACAATCCCCACAATCCATAGCTTTCCTGCTGTGAGTGTTTATGTTTATTGATTGGCTGTCTGCAAGGGCGGACTGGGAACTTAAAGTGGCCCTGGAAAAAATACTAAAAGTGGCCCTATTTTGTAGTTGGGTCCAAATTGATGGAAGGCAGCGCCAGCAATACCATATTGTGGCACATTATACCAACAGAGCCAAATACCACAGTCCTTCACAAAATACTGCCAGCAGCACAAAATACAGACCTACTGGCCGGCCGCGAGGAGGGCTCAGGCGGCCCCCTGGGCATCGGCCCACCGGGAGATTTCCCTGTAAGGTCTATGGCCAATCCGCCCCTGGCTGTCTGATATCAGTCTGGTCACGCCCCCTCTACTCAGTAATCAGCAGCACACTGACATTTAGCTAGAGAATTGATAGCAACACACTGAGCATGCTCGACCTAACAAAGGCTCAGAACTACAGGTCGATGCCATGGTAACTTATGAGGAAACACAGTGGGTAGCAGTGGAAGAAACTACTTTATAACTACTGAATTGTAAATATGTGAAATTGACATTATATTAGGTAATTATTGATGAGGAATTAGTCTAAAACATAAGTTATGTTTATGGTAACCGGAATACCCCTTTAACGGTGAATTTCCTGCTGCATTTTAGCATTTGTATTACGGCTTCATATCCCAGCCTCACTCCTGTTCTAATGACCCCCTACAATGGTGTATGCTCAGGTCATTAGACGGCAGTTGGTTTGGATTTGCAAATGTAATAAAGGGATGGGTAAGACGTGGCTATCTGAATTAAGTTTTATTAATATCCACATCACAAAGCATCAGGCAAAACTTCTGATCAGATAATGCCCACTGCTGGCAACTATTTCAGGCTTATTTTGTGTATGAGAGAGTCCTGCTGGCTGCACTTAACCCCTTCAACCCCGGGCCTGTTTTCACCTTCCTGACCGGGCCATTTTTTGCAAATCTGACAATCTGTCACTTTATGTGGTAATAACTTTGGAACGCTTTTACTTATCTAGGCCATTCTGAGATTGTTTTCTTGTGACACATCGTACTTCATGACAGTCATAAATTTGAGTCAATATATTTCACCCTTATTTATGAAAAAATCCCAAATTTACCAAAAATTTGGAAAAATTTCCAAATTTCAATTTCTCTACTTTCAAAATACACAGTAATACCTCCAAAAATAGTTATTATTTTACATTCCCCTTATGTCTACTTTATGTTGGCATCATTTTGTAAATGTAATTTTACTTTTTTAGGACGCTAGAGGGCTTAGAAGTTTAGAAGCCATTTTTCAAATTTTCACCAAATTTTCCAAAACCATTTTTTTTAAACACCAATTCAGATATAAAGTGATTTTGAGGGGCTTACATAATGAAACCCCCCATAAATGACCCCATTTTAGAAACTACACCCCTCAAGTTATAAAAAACTGCTGTTACAAACTTTGTTAACCCTTCAGGTGTTCCACAAGAATTAAAGGAAAATGGAGGTGAAATTTCAAAATTTCACTTTTTTGGTAGATTATTCATGTTAATATTTTTTTCTTGCAATACAGCAAGGGTTAACAGCAAACTAAACCTCAATACTCATTACTCTGATTCTGCAGTTTACAGAAATACCCCATATGTAGTGGTAAACGTCTCTATGGGTTTGTGGCAGTGGTCAGAAGGAAAGCAGCGCCATACGGATTTTGGAGGCAGATTTTGCTAGAATAGTTTTTAGGCACCATTTTGTAATTGAGAGACCCTGACGTACCCCTTCAGTGGAAACCCTGAAAAAGTGACCCCATTTTGGAAACTACACCCTTCAAAGAATATATTAAGGGGGGTTCTGGCCACTTTGACCCCCTAAGCGTTTTACGGAATTTGGAAACACCAGGCTGTGAAAATGAAAAGTTTCATTTCTTCCAATAAAATGTTGCTTTAGCCCCAAATTTTTCATTTTCACAAGGGGTAACAGGAGAAAAGCACCCCATAATTTGTTACCCATTTTCTCCTGAATACGGCAACACCCCATATGTGGTGGTAAACTGCTGTGGGGGCACATGGCAGGACTCAAAATAGAAGGAGCGCCATATGGATTTTGCAGAACAGATTTTGATGGATTGGTTTGCGGGTGCCGTTGATTTTTAACTTTTTGAGTTATTGTCTTATGTGGGGGCTCATTTTTTGCGGGACGAGATGACGGTTTGATTGGTACCATTTTGGGGTACATAAGACTTTTGGATCGCTTTGTATTACAGTTTTTGTGAGTCAAGGTGAAAAAAAATAGCAGTTTTGGCATGGTTTTTTAAAAAAATTTACACCTGGGGGGCTATCTCATGAAATATTTTTATAGAGCAGGTTGTTACGGACGCGACGATACCCAATATGTCTAACTTTTTTATTTTTGGAAAGTTTTACACATTAGATGCATTTTAGAACAGAATAAAATCTTTTTTTTGTGTTGCCATTTTCAAAGAGCCATATTTTTTTCAGTTTTCAGGCGATTGTCTCAGGTAGGGTACCGTTTTTGCAGGACAAGATGACGGTTTGATTGGTACCATTTTGGGGTAAATACACCTTTTTGATCGCCTGCTATTACACTTTTTGTGAGACAAAAAGGAAAAAAAAGTCTGTTTTGGCTTAGTTTTTAAAAAAATTTTTTTACAGCATTCGCCTGGGGGGCCATCTCATGCAATATTTTTATAGAGCAGGTTGTTACGGACGTGGCGATACCCAATATGTCTAACTTTTTTATTTTTGGATAGTTTTACACATTAGATTTATTTTTTGAACAAAATAAAATACTTTTTGTGTTGCCATTTTCTGAGAGCCATATTTTTTTTATTTTTCAGGCGATTGTCTTAGGTAGGGTCTCATTTTTTGCGGGACAAGATGACGGTTTGATTGGTACCATTTTGGGGTACATACGCTTTTTTGATCACCTGCTATTACACTTTTTGTAAGGCAAGGTGACCCAAAAATGTCTGTTTTGGCACAGTTTTTTTTTTTTTTTTTTTTACTGCGTGCACCTGACGGAGTGGATCATGTGCTATTTTTATAGAGCCGGTCGATACGGACGCGGCGATACCTAATATGTCTATTTTTTTTTTTTCACTATTTTTTACAATTTTTTTAATATTATTTTGTAAAAATGACGTTTTTTTGGGGGGGGGAACTTGAAACTTTTTTTTTTTTTTAAACTTTATTTTTTTCACTTTTTTTAACTTTCTTATTTTACACTTTTTTTTCACTTTTGGGGGTCTGATCCCCTTACAATGCATTACAATACTTCTGTATTGTAATGCATTGGCTGGAAGTGTATTACTCAATGTAATACACTTCCAGCACACTGCCTGTGAGATCCAGGGGGCTGGATCTCACAGGCTTCCGTAGATAGCAGCCGGATGCCTAAGGAAGGCATCCGGCTGCTATCTCAGCCATCGGGTCCCCGTCACAGCAGCGCGGGGACCCGATGGCAACCCCTTCCCACCGCATGTGCCGCGGTCAGCGCTGACCGCGGCACATGAAGGGTTAATGCACCGGCATCGGTGTTTTCACCGATGCTGGTGCATACATCAGGGGTCCGGCTACTGGGCACAGCCGGACCCCCGCCGCTAATCGGGGGGGCGCAGCTCCTGCACCCGCCCGATCAGCGCGCAGTAGCACTACGGCGCTGGTCGGGAAGTCACTTCCCGCAGCGCCGTACATGTACGGCGCTGGTCGGGAAGGGGTTAAAGACAACCTTTCACCGCTCCTGACATGTCCGTTTTAGTAGCTTCATGCATTCCCCATGTAATATCAATTCTGGAGCATCTATTCTTATGGCTCTATGTTGTGCCGTTCCTCCATTTTTTCTACTAGAAGTTATGAATGAATTGCCAGCAGTCTGCAGTAAGGGTACAGAGGGGAGGTAACCAGTTGGGGGGGTGTACCTGCACAGTCTGAAAATGGCAGCACTGATTGGATAGCGCGAGTCCATGCAGCTACACCCCCCAAATGGTTACCACCCCTCTGTACCCTTACTGTAGACTGCTAGCAATTCATTCATAACTTCTAGCAGAAATAATAAAGGAATGGCACAATATACAGACATAAGAATAGATGCTCCAGAATTGTTATTACATGGGGAATGCAGAACGCTATTAAAGCAGGCATGTCAGGGGTGCTGAAAGGTTCTCTTTAAATGCCCTATTTTTATGATATAATATCACTGTAGCGTGAACTTTTTATGTTTTCCATAAATTTCACCCGAAAGCCAAATTTTGCTAACTTTTTGTGAGTAGTGTATGTCTTTTTTAATTGTACTAACTCTGTAATATGGCATTAGACTCACTTTGCAGCTATAACTGCAGCTCCTCTGGGAAGATTTTCCTCAAGATTTTCTAAATGGGAATTTGTGCCAATGCATTTCAATATGAGGACAGTTAGTGATGTTGAATGAGGTCTGGCTCATAATTTTTCTTCCATTTCACACCTGCAACTGGTTACCTCTCCTCTGTTCCCTCACTGCAGACTGCTAGTAATTCATTCATAACTTCTAGTAGAAATAACAAAGGAATGGCACAACATAGAGACATAAGAATAGATGTTCCAGAATTGTTATTACATGGGGAATGCGTGAAGCTATTAAACCAGGCATGTCAGGAGTGGTGAAAGGTCCAATTTAAACAGTATACAAATAGACATTTTTACCCATCAGAAAAAAACCTCCATCAAGGCCCAATATACTAAACCAGTAACTGGAAATGAGAATGTACCTGGTTACTATATGACTATAATGTCCATATTCAGAGACTGTAGCGCTACGTCTGTACATGTAGTGTTTGTACACCAGCCATCAGTCACCTCAGGAATACACTGGACTCGTAGCCATCAGCCTGCTTTAAAGGGATTATATAGTGCATTGCAATTATCTGTATGTTTCCTAACTTTCTATTCTGCCGCAGTTCGATGTTCAGATTTCCCTGGACAAGTGCAGCACATCCAAGCGACGTCACGTCCTAGGGGGCAGCGTCACCTGACCAACCCATCGATGACTGTATACACGTGCGCAGCATCTAAGAACCAGGGCGTGCCCCGTAGAATCCTACCTACGCCACTGTCTTCCTGTCCAATGTTCTTCCAGGATGATATATCAGCACATGCGCATTAGGTAACGTAGAACAAAAGTAATACCGCGCATGTGCTGATATATAGTCGTTCAGGTACAAAAGGATGGGGAGACAGCAGACTAGGTAAGTTTGTACCATGCATCCTTGAATTCGCGCATACGCAATAGAGCTGGGGAGGAGAGCGTGCACGGATGAGTTAGTCTGGCGACATCTCATGGACATGGTGCAGCGCTTGTCCAGGGAAAATCTGAGCATTGAGTGTAAAACACGGAGCTGCACCAGAATACAAAGTCAGGATACATACTGGTATTTACACTGCTACAACGTACGTATCATGCACTATTTTTCTAAGAAAGCAGCCAACTCTTAAATTGCTCTTGACAATAATTTGTGTGTCATTCTGAATAATAAGAGAAAGTCACAATCCCTATAATATAACCACAAGTCCACTATATCCCTGAAATCTGAAGAAATAAAAGTTGGTAACACTTAAAGGGGTTGTCTCATCTCAGACAATGGGGGCATAGAACAGAGCCCCTTAAAGAGGTGACTTGGAGCGCACCGCACATGACATGCCACCGCTCCCATTCACTTTAGCCAAGTCAGTACTTGGCTATTTTTGGTGGCCCCATAGAAATGAATGGAGGGCAGCTGCGCATGCGCAGTGCACCCTCCAACACTTTCAGGGCTCTGTTCTTGATATAGGGACAATGGGGGGATATCCTAGCGATATGCCCCCATTGTCTGAATTGAGACAACCCCTTTAAAAGTAGAAGAAAAGGTAAATGATAAAATGTGCAATAATAATAATACATACCATAATTCCAAGGAAAAAGCAACACAAACAGTAAGATAACTTTATTCAACAAGGGCTCTATCAGTATCTGCGGCAGATACACGGATATTCCACAGATAGAACCATCGGTTAGTGTCTTATTAAATACTTCCAGTCACTCACATGGAGCACCAGAACAGCGTACTAGTAAACACGTCCAGACGGCAGGCAGGACGCAGTAAGAGTTATTTTCCTATTCTTTGCACCACCCAGTCCTGTTGGCACAGTGGGCACCGGTTGTTCTGCTTCACCCACAGCGACATGCAGCAGTTGTGGAACGAGTGATTACATTCTCCCCATACCACTGCAAGAGAACAGAGCAGAGTGTTTGTATTAGGAGGCCATTACTGATGGCACAAGGTGTGTGGCCTATAGGATGGGTTTACACTTACTGACTGCTTTATAGAAGGGTGGCGACGGCCAAAGCTTTTATTACTCACATATTAGGAGCCACCATAAAAAAGTTATACGTAAAGGACACCATACAAAAGACTAGGTCAAGAAGCAGATTCTTAGTGTACAAGTCTGCACCTAGGGAAATAAATCCCCCTTCAAGGAGGACGAGGGATCGAGCAAGTAAGGTGTTACGGAGGGGGATCTATATCTAACTTCATGTAGGAGCGGCCTGTGATTTCTGATCGGAAATGATGCTTTTCCCAGGTAAACTACTACCAGACGTGTGGGCACAGTACACAGTATGCTCTTTTAAGAGACTTACCCACCAATGATAATACCGTCTTAAGAGACCAAAGAGATTAAAAGTAAAGACCCTGCTAATCCTGGCAGTCCCTGACCCTACTGACCCGATGCAGTGCATCACACAAGTGACAAGTGGCACAAGGACTCAGCACTGGATACTTGGTGGCTTTTACCCATTTGACATTTATTTTCCTCATTTCATACCCACCAATGTATGTAAGGCCGGCAGAGCTGAATTAAAAGGGATTTTTCCTGCTTGTACCAGCCCTTCTCAGAATGAAGCTGCCACAATAACTGGGGAGGGTCTGGTTTCTCTAACCAATGGCAGACCGCTTTTATCAGGGGGGGGAACACTTTACAGCCCCTCATTTCCCTTGCAGTGGCCACTACTGGTGAAATGTAATAGTACATGATGAGCATTCACATGAAAGGACGGCCACGTAATACATGCTTGGTTTGAGTCCACCACAGAGCGAGTTACTTTTGGCAGCAGCAGGGTGGTCTAAAGCTGTCTATCTATCTATCCATTCATCGATATATCAGTCGATCCCACGGATTTTGGTGGGATTGGTCATGTATGGGGGCGACAGGGGCTGCTACTCAGATAAATGGTCGTCCATATAATACAAGAACAGCTTGAGCCCCTTAGACCAACACCCGCTCACACAGGGTGGACTCAGGGTCTGGCACATAAATGGGGGTCCTGAGGAGAAGACTACCCGCTGAACTTCAACTCTTTTAACCCATCCCAAGTATGCAGCAAAAAAAGCTTCATGTGTCATTTTCTCACCTCTGCTCCACACTCTGAGTCAGTGGCGTAACTACAACTTACTGGGCCCCACAGCAAATTTTTGAACAGGGTCCCCCAGCAACTTCTTCATAACCCCCAATCCTGTAGCAAGTCAACAGCAAGCTCTCTGAAAAGGCCTGGCAGCCGCTCTGTTTCCTACAGTGTCATTATATAGAATACTGTACTGTACAGTACATGGCAGCTTTAGTCATGGATATTGCACCACAGTTGCTGCTAATTGTTGGGCTGCACCTGAAACACGGGTGCAATCCAGATGGGGCCCAGCAATTAGTTGTACCGCGGCTCAAGACACACATGTAATGGCGCCCCAAGGAGTGGCTGCCTACCAATCACATTATGTGGGCACGTCCAGGCCAGATCTCGTGGTCGCACATTGCTGCTCTGTTCATCTCTATGGGACCGCCAGAGCTAGCCGCACGCTGTACTCCACTATCTCCAGCAGTCCCATACAGAATGAATGGAGAGGCTCAACCCCTTTAAAATTCCCTCTAATAATCCCATTACAGATGGGAAGTGTATGAATACAGCGTCACCTACCTACACAGTCCTCCTGCTTGTTCTCGGCTTGGCAGCGCAGGCAGGCATCTAGAAACGACACAAATACAAGCACTTAATACATATATACAGCAAGAGGAGCCGCCCCAAGAATCATCTACTGAGGCTGGACACATCATGGAGGACTTTCCCCTGGAAAATAGCCCTTCATATGTAGTATATGTGCTCAGCCCACCGCCTGATGTGCATTGGGGGTGCAGGAATGTGCATTGTGTGAAAGGGGGCATGGTTTATGTAATTAGGGGGCGAGGCCTATAAATGTGGGCACACCACTATCATCGCTCTGCCGTACAAGAACACTAGTTTGGCATACTCATGGGGTGACTATGCGTTCTTTTGAGCTGTGACACAAGTCCTGTGTCCCTTGTCAATACAAATGCCACCAGCCATCTCATGAGAGGTCACACAGCAGATTATATGTCCTAAGACGTTCATCTGAAGTGCAAGCCCAGGGGCAGGTGACACAATGGACATACAGAGCTGGACTCCTATAGTGAGATTACAAATCCTTGCATCACAAAATGATGATGATGTATCCTCAGGACAGGTCATCATTATCACATCAGCGGGGGTCCAACTCCTGGTATCATCGCCAATCAGCTGTTTCGGGGAGCTCCGATGAGCAGTGCAGGCTCCCGGCAGCTTTCCAAGGACAGCGCTATACATTGTATAGTGGCAGTGCTTGGTATTGCAGCTCAGCCCCATTGACTTGAATAAGGCCGAGCTGCAGCTAGGTCATGTGACTGATGTATAGTGATGTCAGTGGCCTAGGAAGAGGCTGCCGTGCTCAAGGCCTCTACTAACAGCTGATCAGTGGGGACCTAGAGGTCACACCCCTGCAGATCTGATACTGATGACCAGAGGTCGCAATAACGCCTGTACAAGCGTCATAGACACCTGTTAAGGCCATTTTACTCCCTCAAAAAATGTCTAAGGCGTACCAGTTCCATTGTAAAAGAAAACGAAAAAAGTATCTTTTTTTTTGCAGGACTTTTACAACGTTTTTCCATCCTGCAAGGTCCAACAAAAAAAATGTATACTTTTTTTCCTTTTTACAATGAAACTGTATGGTGACAGATTCCACAGTAAGGCATATGTCTGATAAACATACACGTTTTTTGTGTATGTTACAAGTATGACAAAAATGTGATGGGAACCCGGTCTAAGTGACAGGGAAGAAGCTGAACAGACTCCTCTGACTATGATGGAGTCGTTCAGTTTCCTGTCTTCTTCCCGGACAAAAACGTGTTGCGTGCAACGCTTTTTTTTTTTCGGTCGTATTGACAGATTCTGTGACAGACGCACAGAACGGAGCCTTCAACGCAGATGTGAGCAAGTGCAGGTCTACGTATTATGTATTTGTATTACTGAAACTTTCCTCCTCAGCTAAAAAGAGGAGTATTTTTATTCTTCCAGACAAAACGTCCTCTGCTGATGGCCTAAATATCTCTTCCTGGATAACCCCTTTGATGCAGTTTTCTTGTGTGGCTGGAAGGGCTGTGGGCCCTTATGGCGATTGACCTCAGGGCCACGGCTATCTGCGCAAGCTCTATAGCTAGACCACTGACCAAATCCAGCAATATAAGGCTCTGTTCACACCAAGTAAATACAAAGCCAATTGTAAAGTTCCAGCATATGCAACCATCTACTGTGCAATGGTGTAGGTCCTCCCATCCATCCCAGGGGTGGACTGGAAACTTAAAGTGGCCCCATGTTGTAGGAGAGTCCAAACTGACAGAAGTTGGAGTAACACCAGTAGATGGGGCCAACACAAGTAGGCGGGGCCAGCAATACTTTAGTGCTGCACAAAATCCCGCCTCTGCAGAACCAAAGTTGAAAGTCAATGGATGACAGATCTGTTTTTTGTTTTTAAGATCCTAAAAAACCAGACCCGTCATCATTCACTTACATTGTTTACAGTGACAGATCCGTTTTTTTTCCGTTTTGATGACTGGACACAAAACAGCAGCTTGCAGCGGTTTTGTGTCCGGTCACAAAACACAATGCTGCCGGAACGGAAGACATCCTGATATCCAGAATGCATGAGGACTAAACGGAAACTGCTCTGGCCCGATTTTGAGATCCTCTCCCGAATCTCGAAAACAGAATGCCAAAATGTATGTGACAGTAGCCACCACTTCCTGTACAGATGACTTTTCAGCAGTCATGTCATTCTCACAGGTAGGATTACAATGACAGATATCACCTATATGTATAGATAACATCAGCTCCCTCCTGACCTCTGCACAGGTCACAGAGCTGCCTACAAAACTCCCCCATAGAAGTCAGAGGTCCCGTCCTGTCTATTGTGTCTATGGCCCATATGGCTGCCGTAAAGCATATTTCTAAATGCTGTTAAAGGGGTTATCCGTTGTTTTGTTTTTTTTAAAAATCCCTTTAAGGCACATTGCAGGTTGTAACCGGAGTAGGATAACGTGGCGAATGTATGGCACATGATCCAGGAAGTGCCCGCAACCTAATTACACCAGGGTGCGCAGCGCTGGCCGGATAGGAATATTTTCAACATCATCACTGTTTAAGTGCTTAATCACATGAAGGGAGGATCATTAAAAATGTTTTTAAAAATGGGGATAACCCCTTTAAGAACAGATCAGGCAAGATGGCCACTCGCCAGGAAATTAAAAAAAAAAAAAAAACTACAATCAGAAAATAAACTGATAGAGGATATGTGTCGCTAACTGGTTTTAACTGGCAGGAAGAAAAAAAATTATAGGAGACACATTCCTCCGTCATGGCACGTTCCCCCTGTCCATGGTCACCCTTATGCTGGGGCAGTGGGAGTCTATGGGTCAGAAACACAGCCTTCTGATTATCAGTATCACTGTGGAAAGTGACCATGGACTGGCATCATGGGCAGTGGTATGAGGCAAGGGCACTGATGGGACATCATGGACTGGTACTATGGGCAGTGGTATGAGGCAAGGGCACTGATGGGTCATCATGGACTGGCATCATGGGCAGTGGTATGAGGCAAGGGCACTGATGGGACATCATGGACTGGTACTATGGGCAGTGGTATGAGGCAAGGGCACTGATGGGACATCATGGACTGGTACTATGGGCAGTGGTATGAGGCAAGGGCACTGATGGGTCATCATGGACTGGCATCATGGGCAGTGGTATGAGGCAAGGGCACTGATGGGACATCATGGGCTGGTACTATGGGCAGTGGTATGAGGCAAGGGCACTGATGGGACATCATGGACTGGCATCATGGGCAGTGGTATGAGGCAAGGGCACTGATGGGTCATCATGGACTGGTATACTGGTACTATGGGGCTCTGGTATGAAGAATGGGCACCGATAAATCATCGTGGACTGGTATTATGGGCTCTGGTATGAAGCAGGGGCAATGATAGGGATCATGGACTGGTATCAGATCATTATGTACCTGTGTGGTTTATACACCAGATGTAGTCCCTCTATAATGTGCTTTAAAGGGAATGTATCATCCAAAAATAACCTATTGTTTAAATCAAGTTTTTATGTTAAACATATATTTTTTTAAATGTTGGTGGTCATTTTTAATTTTCCATGTCAGTATATTAAAAAAAAAATCTTGACATCCTGCACTTTTTGCACTGGCTACGAGCTATAAAGCACCAGTGTAAAGCAAGGGCAATGATGGGGCATCATGGACTGGTATTCTGGGCAGTGGTATGAAGCAGGGGTACAGATAGGGCATCATGGACTGGTATTCTAGGCACGAGTATAAAGCAGGGGCAATGATAGGGCATCATGAACTGGTATTATGGGCAGTGGTATGAAGCAGGGGCAGTAATGGGGCATCATGAACTGGTATTATGGCCACCAGTATAAAGCAGAGACAATGATGGGGCATCATGGGCTGGTATTCTGGGCGCTGGTATGAAGCAGGGGCAATGATGTGGCATCATGGACTGGTATTCTGGGCAGTGATATGAAGCAGGGGCAGCGATAGGGCATCATGAACTGGTATTATGGGCACCAGTATAAAGCAGAGACAATGATGGGGCATCATGGGCTGGTATTATGGGCGCTGGTATGAAGCAGGGGCAATGATGTGGCATCATGGACTGGTATTCTGGGCAGTGGTATGAAGCAGGGGCAGCGATAGGGCATCATGAACTGGTATTATGGGCACCAGTATAAAGCAGGGGCAGTGATGGGGCATCAGGGACTGGTATTATGGGCACCAGTATAAAGCAGGGGCAGCGATGGGGCATCATGAACTGGTATTATTGGCTCTGGTATGAAGCAGAGGCAGTGATGGGGCATCATGGGCTGGTATTATGGGCGCTGGTATGAAGCAGGGGCAATGATGTGGCATCATGGACTGGTATTCTGGGCAGTGGTATGAAGCAGGGGCAGCGATAGGGCATCATGAACTGGTATTATGGGCACCAGTATAAAGCAGAGGCAGTGATGGGGCATCATGGACTGGTATTCTAGGCAGTGATAGGTCGTCATGGACTGGTATTATGGGAAGTGGTATGAAGCAGGGGCAGTAATGGGGCATCATGAACTGGTATTATGGCCACCAGTATAAAGCAGAGACAATGATGGGGCATCATGGGCTAGTATTATGGGTGCTGGTATGAAGCAGGGGCAGTGAGGGGGGAATATTGGACTGGTATTATGGGCAGTGATTAGACATTATGGACTGGTATTCTGGGCAGTGGTATGAAGCAGGGGCAGCGATGGGGCATCATGAACTGGTATTATGGGCACCAGTATAAAGCAGGGGCAGTGATGGGGCATCAGGGACTGGTATTATTGTCTCTGGTATGAAGCAGGGGCAGTGATGGGGCATCATGAACTGGTATTATGGGCACCAGTATAAAGCAGGGGCAGTGATGGGGCATCATGGAATGGTATTATGGGCTCTGGTATGAAGCAGGGGCAGTGATGGGTCATCATGGACTGGTATTATGGGCAGTGATGGGACATCATGGACTGGTATTATGGGCTCTGGTATGAAGCAGGGGCAGTGATGGGGCAGCATGGACTGGTATTCTGGGCAGCGATAGGGCATCATGGACTGGTATTATGGGCAGTGGCATGAAGCAGAGGCAGCGATAGGGCATCATGGACTGGTATTATGAGGCTCTGGTATGAAGCAGGGGCACTGATGAGGCATCATGGATTGGAATTCTGTGGGTGGCACAGGTCCAGGTAACAAGGCGACATGTGCCACCCCATGCCCAGCAGTGAGGGTCACACAGCACAGACATTGTGCTGCCCCCGTACATACAGCTCGCAGGACTGGCGCACACATGTCGCATCACAGGACACAAGTAACCCCAACTCTACGCCCCCCCTGCAGGGCCGGACTCAGACCCCCGCTCCTCTCGTTCTCACCCATAACCTGCACCCTGCAGATGGCGCACGTGTCACACTCCACGTCCCAGCTCCACATCGCCACCGCGTTCCATTTCTTTAGAGAAAACATCTTGACACTAGGCCGGGTGAGCTCCGCCCGCCGATCGGCCATACCGGTAAGAGGAGGGACGTGGTCTGCCCTATAGAACGGCGTAGTCAGAGGGGGGTGACCAATCAGCGACGAGGAATGGAAGAACCGGAACACGGGACGGGGAAAGTGACCAATCAGGTGACAGAAGCATGCAGCATTGCTTTATAGGTCCAATGACAGTGAGGGTTGCTGACGTCAGGGATACGAAAGGGGGAATAATTACAGGTAATGACCAGCAGGGGGAGCGCTGGAGATACCGCAGAGCTGAGCGCTTTACTGCATTGGAGAATTCATACCGATAAACGTGCGGCATTTTTTATTTGACTTGTGTTTTTACTGGTTTCCACAAGAATGCAATGTATAGGTCAGTGTGTAACCTGCTGTGAATAATAAGTCACAAAGGAGTCCATGGTCATATTTTTTAAAAGTCAGTATTATGAGATGTGATCAGACACATTAGCTGTAAAGCGATTTGACTATGTATGAAATAGTTTTCTCATAGGGTTCACTTTGAGTAAAATTGCTATTCCTGATCTTAAAGTGGTTATCCAACCCCCAATAATACCACCCAATATGCCCAGGCCCCTCATACTGCTTATAATTACCCTGCTCCCCGGCACGCACGTCACTCCCGATACCCGCACGGCCACCGCTGCATTTCCCTGTTGTGTGGATCAATACATCGGGGGTGGGGGTCAGCCATTGGCAGGCAGCAATGGGAACTCTACTCCCTAGTGTCACCCGCGATGCTAGGGAGGCTCGTCCCCATCACGGTCTGCTATTGGCTAAGAAGAATTTTTCTGGACAACTTATCCCAAAATCACAGGCAGCCAACATTTATTAAGGACATATCGGAAAACCATAATGAATGATAAAGATTTTAAGTAATACATGTCTATAGCTCAATATACTGATAAGATAATTCTAGCAATGCTCCTGATTCTGTCTTTTCTATAATGACGTCCTGGTGAGGATGTGGTAGGATTGCGAATTAGCAGAAATTCATTATGAAGGATGGGGGAGGGGTGGAGTAGCAGCCTAAGCCTCCCATGAGACATATTGTCATTTGGATTATGAATAAATATTACTTTATGCAAAGAATGGTAAAATTTAGCCTTCAGAAAAAAAATAAACCTTTCGACTCATATGGGGTAATATTGTGGGTGTGCTCTGTGAAGTCTGAAATGTGGCAAAAGGTTGAAAAGGTCCAGGGGGCCGAATACTTTCACAAGGCACTGTAACTGCAAATAACGAATTAATTTCTGAGCCAGCCTACATGTATTTGATATTATTTAACTGGTGACACCAATCTAGACCTTCACTGCGCACTTCTAGTAATTCATTCATAAACTTCTAGTAAGAATAATAAATGAATGGCACATCATTATGTATAAAAACGCCCGGTTACATTGCGATCTGCCGGCGGCCCGTGCCACTGCAGATCGCTATGACAACGCTGTCGTTAGAGAACTCCCGAAGAAAGCAGGAGAGGTCAGGCTGTGATAGATCCTTGCAGCACCTTGCTACAAGGATTTATCACAGTGTTAAATGTAAAAGCCGTCAGGGAGCGATTTTTCTTATGTAAGAGCGCCACTTGCTGGCTGTAAAATTAAGCCTGCAGACTGTGGTAGGAAAGGGGTTAATTCACTTAAAAAAAAGTAAAAAATAAATAATTTTAAAAATTAAGCAAATTAAAAAAAAGAAAAAGAGAAATACAGACAATAAAAAATTAAAAAGCTATAACAATAGTTACTAGTATTAGCAATAGTATGGAAGACTATGTACACACCCATACAAACTCCCCCCCCCTTTTCGTTCCTAAAAAAATAAAATAAAAAATATATTTACATATATTTATTAGTTTTAGCAATAGTGTAGTATAATTTGCGTGTGTAAAATACACAAACATACAAATATTTTTTATTTTAAAAATCTAGGTATTCGTTTTAGCTATATTTTGTATAGCAGAGTTTTTTCTGCATAAAATATACAAATGCACACATATTTTTTATCTATAAAAAGTAAAAAAAAAAAAAAACAACACAACTTAAAAAGACCAAATTTCCCCAAGATGAATACCTTAGGAGAACAACATAAAAAAGTCACTTTGAAGGGCCCTGTAACAATTTGGCACTGTACAACAGTTTTCTGGCAGCTGAGTGCCATAGAACCAGCAATAGAAAAATAGGCCGCCAAAATGCACTCTAGTCTTTTGAAGGCCCAGCCAGTAGATAAATTGAATATATAGCATCCATTTTCAGGGTACAAGTGTACGGTAATGGTTTTAAAAATGCTTTGTCTTGAAACCTTTTGTAATAGTTAGACAATAAATTGATAAGAAAAGAAAAACATAATTTTTTGTTCATAATTTTCAGTTTTTTCTTAAATATTTTTTTTAAATATTATATCCATCATCTAATGGCACAAAAGAAAGGTCTAAGGTGTCCCGTGAAAAATAATATCAAATACATGTAGGCTGGCTCAGAAATTAATTCGTTATTTGCCTTGTGAAAGTATTCAGCCCCCTGGAACTTTTCAACCTTTTGCCACATTTCAGGCTTCAAACTAAAAGATATAACATTTTACATTTTTGGTGAAGAATCAACAACAAGTGGCTCACAATTGTGAAGTGGAACGAAATTTATTGGATCATTTAAACTTTTTTTGTAATAATAAAACTGAAAAGTGGGGCGTGCAAAATTATTTGGCCCATTTACTTTCAGTTCAGAAAACTCCAGAAGTTCATTGAGGATATCTGAATGATCCAATGTTGTCCTAAATGACTGATGAAGATGAATAGAATCCACCTGTGTGTAATCAAGTCTCCGTATAAATGCACCTGCTCTGTGATAGTCTCAGGGTTCTGCATCATGAAGACCAAGGAACACACCAGGCAGGTCCGTGATACTGTTGTGGAGAAGTTTAAAGCCGGATTTGGATACCAAAAGATTTCCCAAGCTTTAAACATCCCAAGGAGCACTGTGCAAGCGATCATATTGAAATGGAAGGAGTATCAGACCACTGCAAATCTACCAAGACCTGGCCATCCCTCTAAACTTTCATCTCAAACAAGCAGAAGACTGATCAGAGATGCAGCCAAGAGGCCCATGATCACTCTGGATGAACTGCAGAGATCTACAGCTGAGGTGGGAGAGTCTGTCCATAGGACAACAATCAGTCGAACACTTCACAAATCTGCAAAAGACCTGAGACTAGGACGGAGATTTATCTTCCAACAAGACAATGATCCCAAACATAAAGCAAAATCTACAATGGAATGGTTCAAAAATAAACGTATCCAGGTCTTAGAATGGCCAAGTCAAAGTCCAGACCTGAATCCAATTGAGAATATGTGGAAAGAGCTGAAAACTGCTGTTCACAAACGCTCTCCATCCAACCTCAAAGAGCTCGAGCTGTTTTGCAAGGAAGAATGGGCAAGAATTTCAGTCTCTAGATGTGCAAAACTGATAGAGACATACCCCAAGCGACTTGCAGCTGTAATCGCAGAAAAAGGTGGCGCAACAAAGTATTAATGCAAGGGGGCCAAATAATTTTGCACGCCCCACTTTTCAGTTTTATTATTACAAAAAAAGTTTAAATGATCTAATAAATTTTGTTCCACTTCACAATTGTGACCCACTTGTGGTTGATTCTTCACCAAAAATTTAAAATGTTATATCTTTTTGTTTGAAGCCTGAAATGTGTCAAAAGGTTGAAAAGTTCCCCGGGGCCAAATACTTTCGCAAGGCACTGTAGATAGGCCCATTGCTACAACTAAAAAATTGGCCTGGTAAGGAAGGGGGATGACACTTAGGTAGTAAAGTGGTTAAATGGGTTGTCCGAGTTATGCAAAAAAAAAAAAAAAGCACTGTAAATCTGATTGTTAGCAATATATACATAAGATAAGCAAGTTTTAGGCAAAAAAAAAAAGTTTTGTACTCATTTCCCTAGTTCTGTTCTGGCCCTTTAATGACATGCAGTTGCAGAGCTGTGGGGACATGTAACAACAATTTCTGAGGATTTCCTCATGAATATTTGTGGGTGTCAACAAAGACTGCCTCTCCCCTCCCCTAGCTGTGCAAAGGGAGTGAATAAAATGCTTCCCTTCCTGCAGTCTGACTGCTGGAATACTCATGTTGTATGTGTGGGACTACAGGTCCCAACTGTACAGTACAAATGACATTGCTGATACACACAGGATCTTTCCCTTACCCATACCTCCCAAGTGTCCCTCTTTTGGAGGGACAGTCCCTCTTTTTGACCCATGTCCCTCTGTCCCTCTTTTATCCTTAAATGTCCCTCTTTTTGACCTGGAGGATTAATGCATAAATGTGCAATAATAAATTTAGTAAATTGCTCCTTACTAAAGTTTCTGTACAGTTTCTACCTATAAATTAGACCAGAACTTCATTATTTGTTGCAATTTGGACCTTTAAATGTCTATAATCTGATGATTTATGTGTTAATATTTATATGGACAATGAAGCGCAAGAAAAAAATTACCGCAGGTGCTCCAGTAATTATGCTTTGGGCAGAGTTAGAGGTGTGGCCTAGTATGAAAAAATCTGCCGTGATGCGCGCCGCACACATTGTCCCTCTTTGCCATTTTCAAAAGTTGGGAGGTATGCCCTTACCTGTTCTTGTGCAATGCTCTGCATACACTTCATGACAGCCAGCAGAAGAGTACAGAGGAGAGAACTCATCCAGTCTATGTCAGCTCTGTGTAGGTGAGGAGGGAGAGAAGATCCTGTGGACAGCATTTGTCTCAGTGCCTGGAGAAGAGGAAACCCTGCAGCTGCTCAGTACCTGAGGCAGAGCCTCCAGCCCTGAGTCTGTGCTGATGGTAGAAGGGGTTAAACTTTGCTGAAGAATCCAGTGGGAGGGAGAGAGAGGGCAGAGAGCTCAGCCCGTAGATCGAGCAGTGCATGGGGCGTAGCCAGCAGATCGGGCAGTACAGGGGGTGTGACCAGCATAGCCTTCACAGTGATGCTCCATGCACAGAGGCAGACCTGCTCCTCCTGCTCCCTCAGGCTTGCGCACGGAACATCACCAGTTCAGAGAAAGAAGCTGACATCACAGGTCATGTGACCTCAGCTAACTAGGAGAACGGAGCCACTGGAGATGACATAAGTGAATTGAAAGCCACTTACATTTGCTTAGTTAGAAACATACAAAGAACAAAAAAGAAATAACTTGGACAACCCCTTTACGTACCAGGGTCCTCATTGCATGAATGGAGTAGTGTCATGAATCTCCCCATCTGCTGTATAAGTATTTTGTTATCATATCATAGAGGTGACAGGCCCACTTTAAGTGTGTCATGAAATAAGCCAGTGGTTCTACAGTGTAGAGTATCATTGCATTGATGTCCATAACATCTTATATTAAAATTTTATTAAAAATGTTGCATATCACTGGAATTGACATAATGAATCACTATAGCAAAGTGCAAATGAAATTACCAAAACAATAAAAAAAGATAGCAGTATTATAGGTACAACCCGTGTTCGTGTTCACACTACTGGATTGGCTACCAGTCAGTATAACCAGGGCCTGTACTTCTGATACTGGACTGGGATACTTGTCTCAGGTAGCAAAGTTGACGGTTGTGTCCCAAACCACTCTGTACCCGTCATTCATCTCCATGGTTTTTCACTCACACGTTGGTTAATCCTGATCATCATGACGCTTGCTTCACTCAGTGTTTCTGTGGATAGTATAAGATTTCATAAGACAGATGATTGCTGGATGTCTGTAAACACCAAAACATGTGAGCGCTTTGACTGGCGGTGCAGGCGGAGTTCCCCCCCCCCATACTTGCTCCCCAGTTGGGTCATCCAGATGTGTTTCTTGTCCCTAACAGTGTTTTCACTCACGCATTAAAGGTCCCTTGTTGGGCACAAACTGTTCTCCACTTACTCATTGGAGATTTAACGAGGACAGAAGAACTCTATGTTACCTTCGAAATATGCAATTAGAAACCTTGGGAGAAATAAATATTCTTTTCGCTTTTCTCTCCAGAAACGGAATTGCTGCAGATTTGTTTGTCTGCAGTTAAAGTGCAGATCAAAGAGAACGGATATACCGGCCCTCACTCCACATATTTGTCACATGTGATCATCAAACTACTTTTAATATTAGACAAAGATAATCCAATTAAACACAAAATGCTGTTTTTAAATGATGATTTCATTAAAGGGTTATTCTCATTTTAGACAATGGATATGCCCCCATTGTCTTATAGGTGCGGGTCGAGAACGGAGCCCCCGAAGTGAATGAGGGCGCACTGCGCATGCGCAGCCGCCCTCCATTCATTTCTATGGGGCCGCCGAAAATAGCCGAGCGCTGCTCGGCTACTTCCGTCGGCTCCATAGAAATGAATGGGAGCGCACCGCGCATGCACGGCCCGGCTCCCATTCATTTCTGTGAGCGGCGCGGGGAGCTGTGCCTGGTGGTGGCCGGACCCCCGGAAACCTGGGGTCCTCCAGGCGCAGCGCTCCCTGCTCCGTTCTGGCTATAGGTGCGGGTCCCAGCGGTGGGACCCGCACCTATAAGACAATGGGGGCATATCCTAGCCATATCCCCCCATTGTCTAAGATGAGAATACCCCTTTAATTGAAGGAAAAATGCCGTTCAGCCCTACCTGGCCCAATGTCAAAAACAATAAGAAAGACACTGGGCAAAAATGGGATCCATGGGAGTGATGCAGGGAGCAAATCATAGGTGATCAAAAAGAATCTGCAACAAGTAGCCCTTTATCAGAGCAAAGCAGATAGGAACAGCTTTTCCAGGTCGAGGCCTCGGGGGGAACCTGTGGGTGGGTACTATTTCTGTTATGGAGACCAGTTGATATACTGTACTTGATGACTATTGTAGGGTAGACAACAGTAACCTAAAACTGCATCAGATATTCACACATTGTAAAATTAGATAACCAAATCAAACAAATGAGCCATTTATTTATTGCGTAAAATGGTCCAACATCATTTGCCTTTGAGTGCAAAAAGTATGTGAACCTTTGTTTTCAGTATCTGGTGTGATCTCCTTGTTCAACAATAACTACAACTAAATGTTTCCAGTAATTGTAGATTAGTCCTGCACATCGGCTTCGAGGAATTCTGTCCTCCGTACAGAACAGCTTCAACTCTGTTGGAGGGTTTCCTCCCATAAACTGCTTGCTTTAGGTCCTTCCACATCATTTCTATTGGATTAGGGTCACGACTTTGACTTGGCCTGTCTAAAACTTTAACCATTCTTTGGTAGAACAACTTGGTCACTTAGAGCCATTGTCTTGCTGTGTGACCTACATTTTCTTGAGGTTCAGCTGTCAGATGTTCTGACATATCCTTTAGAATTTGCTGGTATAATTCAGAATTTATTGTTCCATCAATGATGGTTGGCCCAGATGCAGCAAAACAGGCCCAAACCGTGTTTCACAGATGGGATGAGGTTTCCATGCTGGAATGCAGTGTTTTCCTTTCTCATAACATAATGTTTCTCATTTAAACCAAAAGATTATATTTTGGTCTAATCCATCCACAAAACATTGTTCTGATAGATCTGTGGCTTGTCCAGGTGATCTTCAGCAAACTGCAGATGGGCACCAATGCTCTTTTTGGAGAACAGTGACTTTCTCCTTGTAATCCTACCATGCACACCAGTGTTGTTCAGTGTCCTCCTGATGGTGGACTCAGTAACATTAGCTAATGTAAAAAAGACCTTTGGTTTCTTAGCAATTACCTTGGGTTCCTTTGTGACTTCGCGGACTATTGCACACTTTGCTCTTGGCGTGAACTTTGTTGGTTGACCACTCCTAGGGAGGGTAATAATGGTCTTGAATTTCCTCCATTTTTACACAATCTGACTGTGGATTGGTGGAGTCCAAACTCTTTAGAGACGGTTTTGTAACCTTGAGCATCCACAGAAATCTCCTTTGTCTGTGCCATAATACCTGTCCACAGAATGTGTTGTGAAGATCAGAGTTTGGTAAATCCATGTTAATCCATAAAACTGGCTGCTCAGTCATTCCTGATTGTCATCCCACTGAAAACACCTGACTGTAATTTTAACTTCAAGTTATCTCCTAATCCTAATGCCCCTTTCACACAAGCGGGAGACTCGCATGTCTCCCGCAACGCATCTACAGGGCTGGACTCCGGCACTGACTGGGATCGCATATACTGCTATGCGATCCCTGTCAGTGCCGAGTCCAGCCCTGTAGATGCGTTGCGGGAGACATGCGAGTCTCCCGCTCGTGTGAAAGGGGCATAAAGGTTCACATATTTTTACCACTCACAGACATGTGATACTGGATCATTTCCTCAGTAAATAAATTACCAAGTCTAATATTTTTAACTTATTTGATTTGGTTATCTTTTATCTACTTATAGGACTTGTGTGAACATCTGATGTAGTTTTTGGTCAAATTAATGCAGACATATAGGAAATTCTAAAGGGTTCACAAACTTACAAGCTCCACTAAACACCTGGTATAAGGCTAACACTACATTCCACCATAAGAACATTATACCAACAGTCAAACATGATTATGGTAGTTTGATGGTCTGGGGATACTTTGCTTCTGCAGGACCTGCACAGGCATAATTGATGGAATCATAAATTAAAATCCTTAAGGAGATCGTCTGGCCATCAATTCATGACCTATAGCTCAAGCGCAGTTGGGTTATGCAGCAGGACAATAATCCGAAGCGCACAAACAACTCCACCTTTGAAAGGCTCAAAGCCAGCAAGACCGTAAAGAGTCAGTTTATGCTCCAAACTCCCAATGTAGCTGAATTAAAACAATTTTGAAAAGAAGAGTGACCAGAGTTCCTCTACATGGATGTAAAAGACTTTTTGGAAGTTATAGCGAATGTTTGGCTGTAGTTGTTACTGTCAAGGGTGGCACAACCCGTTATTAGGTTTAGGTTTTTTCACATGCGTAATACAGGTTTTAAATAAATCTTCAATAAATGGAATGACCATTTAAAAGCTGCATTTTGTGTTACTCTATCCTTGCTTTACCGTACATTGTACCCTTTGGGGGAAATTACACCACCATGTCAGCTTGTCTTCGCGAAATGTACTGTAAATCTATAATTACAGAATAACTCCCTTGAGCATAGGATTGAAGAAGTAGACGCCTTTTGCCCAAATGTGTAGGTTTTGTCAGGAGATGCAGCTACTAGTTTTTGAAAAAATATTTTATGATTAAAGGGTTTCTGTCACCAGTTTTTTCGGTATGAATCAGGCTGACATTAGAGATGTGCTAATGTCACCTGATTCCAAGTATGTATCTGTTTTATTTACTGGTGCCCCCATTTTTATATAAAATGAACTTTTATTTTATGCTAATAAGGCCTCTAGGTGCAAGGGGCGTTACCCCTGCTCCTAGAGGCTCTGTTGATTGACAGGCCCAGGCAAGGAAGAAATACTCCATTCACCATAGCTTGCAAGGACCTTCAATGATGTCATGACTATGTGATCAGTCACATGGTTAGGATCACACAAACAGCTTGTCTCCTCCTAAACCATGTGACTGATCACATGGTCATGACATCATTGAAGGTCCTTGCAAGCTATGGTGAATGGAGTGTTTCTTCTCTGCCTGGTCCTGTCAATCAACAGAGCCGCTAGGAGCAGGGGTAACGCCCCTTGCACCTAGAGGCCTTATTAGCATAAAATAAAAGTTCATTTTATATAAAAATGGGGGCACCAGTAAATAAAACAGATATATATTTGGAATCAGGTGACATTAGCACATCTCTAATGTCAGCCTGATTCATACCGAAAAAACTGGTGACAGAAACCCTTTAATAACATTTTTCTACCCATCTTCATACAATGCCATGTTTGTTTCGCTGGGCTAGAACGTAAAGGGACCATTATCTTCTAACATACCCTGTGTATAAATTCCTCACCATTTCAGTGGGTTTGTATAGCACTGCTGGTTCTAGCAGTACCATAGAGAATGAATAGGGCTGCAGTGAGCATGCTTGACCACCACCCCTTTCATTCAGGGAACTCGACACCCCTGTTCTTTTGATCAGTGGGGTGCACAATGGTCAGAATGCCACTGATCAGATGCTTATCCCCTACCTTGTCAGTAGGGGATAAGTTTATAACTTGGTACAACCCAGGGTGGATAAAAATCAATGTTTTTTTAAAAAAAATCAAAAAAATCGGATTTTTTTTATTTAAATCGGATTTTTTTGATTTAAATCGGATTTTTTTCAATAAACTGCTTTTTGAGGAAAATATTTTACCATCCGAAGGTTCTTGCATCATGAGATAAAGCTGAGTTGTTTAACTCAGTAGAATAAAGGCTGTATATGTGTAACATTCACAATGCCATGCTCTTCCAGAGGTTTCTGTAGGATTAGTGGGCAGTTTCTCTCCTATATTATCACAGACGCTCGCTTTACTTCAGTGCCAAGTCCAAGAAGTTGATCTACAGAGGACAGCAGGGACAGTAGTATTTAAGTTTTTCATGTGTTGGCTGGGCTGACAGTCTAAGTTTCTTAAAATATACGCTATATATATTTTGTTTAGCCAAATTAGTTAACAAACATGGATGTTTGTTTAAGCAAATAACTTATGCTGTAATGTTGTTATTGTTTCAGTTGAATAAATCTATTTAAATTGTTATTAAGGTCAGGATTATTTTTCTCCTTCCTAAGTACAACAGAACAGTGGTGTCCAAATATGAATGATTAACCCATTAAACTGGGGAGAAAAAAGTAATATAAAAAGTGATTCTAAAAATCTTCATCTACTTGCATGTTAAAGTAGCAAGAACTAGTTTAGGTAGAAACTTTGATTTAAATCACTGATTTAAATCAAGCCTTACTGACTAGTGATTTAAATCGTGATTTAAATCAGTTAGATTTAAATCAAATCCACCCTGGTACAACCCCTTTAAGTTCTACAGGTGAAAATCAGTCCTGGGCATGCGATGATCACATAGGTCCACGGCTTGTTACAAGCGAGCACTAACATAACTGTACTCCACACCTCTGTGATCATCACAGGACTGGGGCAGATTTTTATTCCTTTGATGTAAATGGAAGGGTGAAGGGGAGAAACTTTATACCTAGATCAGAACCAAATTTTACCAGGAACTATTTGGCTAAGAATTTGAGCACTTTCATGATTGATCACTTGGATTAACAATGAATTATTGGAAAATCATATATCTACCTTCCTTCTTCTCTTCTTTTTTGAGCTCTTCAGGTTTCCACTCTGTTGTAAGATGGCTTTAAATGTAACTGGTGAAATCTGAGCTGTTACCTTAATTTTCAGACGTGGTAGTTTCCCTGGTAAGATGGTGAAACAGAAAGTTTGACTTAGAGGGTACCATATGCCAGTGCTGGTAACATCACAAAAGTTCATTTCATGGAATGCATGAACTGTAATGATCAGCTGACCAGTAAATGTCTACTTTTTATTAAAAAATAAAAGCCTTGTGCACATGGCAGTGTCCTCTATGTTCTGCCATACAGGCTCTGTATGGTGCTGTGTGTATAGAGCTATTGTCCCCTAGAAGCAATGCCTCTGGGGGCCTGAAAATCTACATACATAGGAACTCTGTTGAAACATGCCGCATTGTTCTGTTGGATTCCCCTCCGATGCCTGAGCCCCCTCTGCATCGAAATTGCAGAAGCCATTCAGTTATGGAAGCCAAAAGCTTTATGGTGGCCCCTAGGCATGCCACAGTAAAGTTCCTATTAAGCCCTGCCTTAAGCAGGGCTTATGCAATAGTATTTGCAGCCTATGGTATAAGTGATCTAATGATCATGTTGTAACCCCCTAGGGGGACTAAAACTAAAATAGACTAAAATTAAATTTAGCGTAATGTTTTTAGAAAATAAAAAATAGATAAAAAAATAAATATCATTGGTATAACCATGTCTCAAAATGACTGAATTCTTAGAATATAGAAGTATTTATCATGCATGGGGAACTCTGTGACAGAAAAAATTAAAACGCCCGAATTGCTATGTTTTGCTTTTTTTGCCTTGCAAAAAAAATTGAGGAAAAAGTGATCAAAAAGTTATACATATGCCAAAATAGTATCAATAAAAACTATAGATCGTCCCACAAGAAATGAGCCCTTACACAGCTCCATAGGTAAGAAAATAAATGTTACATTTTTACTGCATAATGAACACTGTAAAAACAAAACCTGTAAAACAATTGCGCGAGCATGCATATGTAATGAATGGGAAGAGGGGAGAAAGCCGCTGTTAGACTCCTCCGACGATGGCTTATTGCTAAGAAAAGGAAATCCATCATGCTGGATCCTTATCTCCCCCAACATGGTGCGTTTGGCTGATGCAAATCTGATATGTATGACCACCTGTAGAATAAAATGGCTGCAGCGCGACTTCTTAACTTGAATTGCATTGCCATGCACATTGGGTGACTGGACCTCTCTCCCTTTGTCTCCCATTGTTTAAATGGGTTTTCCGGGATTAAGATATTGATGGCCTATCCTCAGGATAGGTTATCAATATATGGTCAGTGAACCAATGAGCTGTTTAAAGAGGTTGTGGCCCTACGCTGAGCAGTGCGGCCCCTTCACAGCATGCCAAGCACAGCACCCTTCATTGTATAGTGGCTGTTCTTGGTATTGCAGCCCAGGCCTATTGAGCCTGAATGGGGCTCGGCTATGCCTAAGTCCTGAGACTTATGAACATGATGTCACTGTCCTGAGAAGAGGATGTTCATCGGAGCGCTGTGGCCTCTTCAGACAGCTGGTTGGCGAGGGTGCTTGGAGTCGGCCCCCACGATCATCAATATTTTACACCTTTAAGTGGATAGTCACATAAAGCAATCCCCCAATGCTGAAAACTGGTGTTGAGCTGGGATGTACCAATATGTAATGTTTAGCGGTTAAGGTGGCACCTATACTTACTTTCATTTCTCTCTATTAGAGCCTCCAGAATGTCAGTGGCCGGTAGTTCTCCCAGGCAGTTGTCATCAATGTCAAGTTCAGAAAGCTGCTCAGAATAGCGGATGAGACTAGAAAAGGGACAACCGACAACCGGTTGATTAACATTTTCCAGCTATGATCGGTCAGAGATTATGATCACTGTCACACAGTATATCTCAGGTCATATGAGTAGACAGATCCTCATGAATGACGCTTCACATTAGTTCCGGGTGGACAGTTTTGATTCTCCTACTTTTTCCATTTAAATTTTCCTGGTTTTTAAAGGAAGTCTGTTGCCTCCAAAATTGGTTTCAAAGTAAGCATACCACCACATAGGGTAGGTGCCTCAAAACATAACCTTTTGTGTGGCCTAGTCTTTAAAGATGGTGCCCGCTCTGGACGGGAGTGGGCGCCATAGCCACAGGGTGCCTGCTGTTTCATACAGCTGATACCCGCGGCTCATGTCTGCGACCAGTAATAATGCCATTCGTGGACATTTAACCCTTTGGATACCGTGGTAAATCCTGACCACAGCATCCGAGTGCATGAAAACCCAGAAGCGTGCACCTCTGTGTATGCACCATCTCCCTCCAGCGGCAATCGGAGGGGCCAGACTGTGTATACCGCGGCCCCTGTCATTGAGAATGACAGGAGGCTGTTGCATAGTGTTTCCTATGGAGCCCTTGTCTGCAGCAGGGCTCCATAGGAAACTAGTAAATGCTAATGCATTGGAGTCTATGAGAATAGCAATCTAATGATTGCTTGTTATAGTTCCCTATGAGAACTATAAAAAAAAGTGTAAAAATAAAGTTTTAACAATAAAAATAATTTTAAAAAATTATGGATATTGCCACGTGCAAAAGCAACTATACTATAAAAATATAAAATATTTTCCCCATACAGAAAACAGCAAACGGAAAAAAAACATCAAAATGGCAGATTCACCATTTTTGTTCCCTTCATTTCCCACAAAAAATTAAATAAAAAGTGATCAAAAAGTCATCAAAGATCAAACAAATTTATATATTTTTATATATTTATTTATATTTATATATTTTCTTGATGACACATTGCCTGTAATGGTGCTTTTTGTTGTTTGTTCTATCAGCAAAATTCCATAGAAATTGCCCTCTTCAACATACTATGAATATTTCAAGAAAGTCTTAACCCAAAGCAAGTGCTCCATGTAGCTTGAAACGTAATTTAATTGAAATTTAACTCAAACAGCTGTGGGAAAGGGGTTTATGAAGTGATAACTGGCTTTCCAGAACATGCAGTGTGGTTCTTCCTTGACACAGCTAATAGCCCCTCAAGTCTTGGTCGAAGGTCCACCTGGCATCCAGAGTACCACATACCACAACGCATCATTGCCCCAAAGTCATGGACCAAGTGACTCTTATACATTGATACTATTCCTTTGGCACATGGTTGGAAGTGTTCTTTAAAGGGTTCCTATGGGGGAGTACTTACCTACTCATTAACTGAGAAAACTCCAGCACTCCAGTATCCCCCTCCTTCCCTCTTGCATCAATGCCATTGTCAGCTAGGTACAGCTTGCTCACCCAAGGCCCAGGAACTGGCGCAGGTTTGTCCTTTTTCTTTCTTCCTGGAGAGTCAAAATGACTTGTGTCATCACTAAACTTTAGTTAGTTAGTTAAGTTGTATTACCTTGAAAATGCCAGCTTGTCCCCTTTCTGGCCAACGCCACTCCCCCTTTTATAGACCTGGCATTAGCGGGGAAAAGTCGCAGATTGCGGCACAAATAACCTTTGTGCCACAATCTGTGACAGATATATGTCTGACATATATCTGATAGTAAATGACCCCCTATGTCTATTGACAGAAATCATGGGAAATGACTTTATTATGAGGCTGGTACTACGGACACTACAGGGAGTCTAGGAACCAACTGGCACTATGAGCACTACTACAAGTGTTGTCCCCTAAAACTATGATCAGAAGAGGGTTTAGAGGTGAGATTATTCAAGTGTGTGGCTAACATCTGAAAAATGTGTTAAAGGATGAGAAAGATTTACCTCATGAAAACGTGTCCTGTTCCACATTCTTTAGATCTCTAAAAAAGGAGGCTCAGTGGATTATTAAGCGTTTATGGCCGTCTAAGGTAACATCTCTATGAGACAGGGGCGTAGCTATAGGGGGTGCAGAGGTAGCAGTTGCTACCTGGCCCAGGAGCCTGAGGGAGCCCAAAGATCCTTGTGCTGCATAAGAAGACACCAGTATTATAGAAAGTGCATGCAGATCAACACTTACACTTCTGGCTGAAGAGAAGGGGTTAGGTCAAAAATTTGGCATGGGGGGTGCCACTTCAATTTTTCCATCAGACAGCACAAAGGCTAGGTGCTCTCCTTCCCCTTGCCACAAAGCACTGACGGAAGGGGAGCCCAAGCTGCACTCTTGCACCAGGGCCCATGAGCCTTTAGCTGTGCCCCTGCTATGATACCTTTCCTTGTGTGGGTTTCATCCCATAGTTGTGGTGCTTGTAATAACATAACATATTTACCCCTTTTCTTGCGCTTCCCTTTGTCAAAACCTTTGTCAGATGATATTGCAGGTCTTTCCAAGGCGGCTGAATGTCCTGAGATCATTGTGTGAATACCAGATTGGTCTTGTGCTGCTCAGGAAAGCCAGAAAAATAAAAAAATTGCAATTAAAATTAGTGACCAATGGTTTTGTCATTTTTTTTAATTGTCCCATTCCAAGAGCTATAACTCCCTGCACCCCTTTTTTCTGTCAATGCAGCTGTATGAGGGCTTTTTTTTTGTGGGACAAGTAGTTGTCGGACAAGCACTATTCTGGGGTACACATAATTTACTAATTAACTTCTTTTGGGGAGATGGGGAAAAAACTGCAATATTGACACTGAGTTTTTACGTTTTAATTTTGCGGCATAAATAACATGATAATTTTATTCTCTGGGTCAGTACGATTACAGCAATGCCAAATATATATATATATATATAGTCTTTTTTTTAGCTTTTACTACTTCACAATAAAATGCCTTAAAAAAAAGTTTTTGTATCGCCGCATCCGAATACTTTTTTATTTTTCATTCTATGAAGCTATGTTAGGACTTTAGTGACTTGTAGTTTTCATTAGTATCATTTTGGGGTACATAACACTTTTTGATCGCTTTTTATTCTGTTTTCTTTTGTGGCGAATAAGCAAACAGTAACTCTGTTGTGCATGATAATTGTGTAGTGTGGGTCATTAAGGATTTATTTTTGCCATTGAAAAGTTTTTTTTTCAATGAAGATAAGCTGTTTTTTTTTTAACTTGGGGATTTTTTATTTAATAAAACTTTATTCCATTTTTTTAACCATTTACTAGACTCACGAGGGGGCTTTAGCAGGCGATCTTTTGATCATTTCTGTAATACACTGTACTGATCATGCAGTACACTGTATTATACTGTCAGTGCTAGGTACTAAGGGGTTAAAAGGCTCAGATGGGAGCTTCTGGTGATCCAAACTATTAGAGCAGGAGCCCGAGTCTGATGGAAGAGCCAAGCCCCCAGTCTATGTGCAGTGGTCACTAAGTGGTTAAATTAACCACCTAGTGAATTGTGCAATTCTCTTTTCAATCAGGAAATCTGAACGAACAATAACCACTAATTACTAATTACTAATGGTGTTTTTAAACATGGGTTTCCCACCTATCTGGAGAACCGGGGTCCCCTGACCTGAATTCTGCAACTTCAGTTAGCTGTTTGCTCGTCTGTTTCACCAACTACTATAGACTTGAATGTAGAGAGGTCTACAGCTGAATTTATAGCTGCCAATGAACTGACGGCAGTAGTGTGGCCGGTCACGACATATACTTTCTACAGTTTATATTAACCATAGTTTTTTCAAGAAAAAATTTTGAATTGATTAACTTAAAGGGGTTGTCCGAGTTATTTTTTTGTTCTTTATATGTTTCTAACTTGTCAGGTATAACAAATTTCCCATATACTTTGTGTTTCTAAAGCTGCTGGTTTCTCAGAGTTGACTAAGGGTCACATGACCTGTGATGTCACCTTATCTCCCTGGTCTGTGATGTTTCGTTCACAAGCCTCAGAGTTCAGATAACAGTCTGTACACGAGACGTCACTGGCCACGCCCCCCTTTCTTTGCCGGGCTGCTCTCTGCTATCTCCCTGGATTCCTTCAGATAAAACATTAACCCCTTCAGCCAGAACACACTGAGGGTTCAAGGCTTTACAACAAATAGTAGCTGCAGCAGTGAGAGGAGACAAATGCTGGGCAAGGAGCTATAGAGGAATTGTATTGTACAAGAACAGGTAGGGAGAATTTCCTGTGTGTATCAGCAGTGTCATTGTACAGCTGGTACTTGTAGTCCTACACATACAACATGCTGCTGAGTATTCTAGCAGGCAGACATGTCACTCAGCACTTGTATTCACTGCCTTTGCAGAGGAGGGGGGAGGGGCTGAGATTGTTGTTATTGCATGTAAACAAAGGCCGGAAGAGAACCAGGGAAATGAGGAAATATAGATTTTTTTTTGCCTAAAACTTGCTGAACTTAGTTATATATTGCTGCCCATCAGATTTACAGTGCTATATTTTTTTTTTCATAACTTGGACAACCCCTTTAAGACAACTCTGAAAATGATCAGAAATATGACCATAGTATGTCTACATCTGGGACTCAGATAAATGAAGACAACTTCCACATTACCTTCTAGTATCTGATGGGCCAGGCTGGTTGCCTCTTCAGGCGGCTTTTCTGTTGCTAGTTTCTGGGTATATTCTGAAACTGTGGTAATTAGATCCACTGCCCCAGAGCACTGCAAGTAGTTTCCAGTGAGATAC
Organism: Rhinella marina; assembly: GCA_900303285.1. Classification (NCBI taxonomy): domain Eukaryota; kingdom Metazoa; phylum Chordata; class Amphibia; order Anura; family Bufonidae; genus Rhinella; species Rhinella marina. The sequence continues at coordinate 836,598 of ONZH01015602.1, read as the reverse complement.
AGTTCACTGCATGGCAAAACAAGAGAAAGTCAAGAAGACATAGAACCTGCTGAGGAACAGGCCTGCAGTCACCATTTTGAGGGACCGTAGCTTACTCAACTGCCTATAATCTTCTGTAAGGACTAAAAAAAAGTATAGAAATAATACACATCACATTAACAAATCTTCAAGAATGATTACCTGATGGCTGATTCTGCCAAAAGTTTACCGAGTACTGCTCCACTAGGAGGACCGAGGTTACAGTAACATAGACTTAGAGACACCAGCTTGGTGTTTCCTTCCAGCCCTCGGATAAGACCCTGAATCCCTTCATCTTGGAACCTACAGAAACAATGGCATGTTGCTCCATAGATGACAAGTGAGTTCATGGATCGTATATGTATGGGAGGACATCATCTTACTCGCTGTGATCCAGTGTTATGGATGTTAACTGGCTGTACTGAACCGCCTTCCCCAACCTCTCCACCGACCACACATCAATCCCACAATCTATAGCTTCTAGTTTTATGAATGGGTATGACGTTCTCCCTCTCAGCTCCAGTAGTATAGCCTTCATAAAGAAAAGAAAGGACATGTAACAAGAAGTTAAAAAATAACATCTGGATCTAAATTATCTACCATTCAGGCGAAAATATGAGATTAAATCACTGGTGGGAAACGGGCAACCCATGGGGGACATGTGCTCCTTGGGGTCATGCCATGTACACTGATAGCAGAACATGCACCAAACTGTCCTCACACGCTAGCATATACATTTTAGCCTTGTGTGTGTGGCCATCAAATGGAATCAAGTGCCAAATTTTAGGCCCCTGTGATTTGGTGTGTAGACGATTTATGGCCTAAATACACTTGAGTCATTTAAAAAGGGTGGTCACTATGTATTATTGCATAATCTACTTCTGTATGTCACACAATATCTTATTCCAGCATGCTAAAGAAGGTCCCCTCGTCCCCATCTGTAAGCTGCATAAACATCAGTAGCCGCCCCTTTCTGTGTCCATAGGGCGCCAGATGATGGCAGTGATGTGATTCACCCACGTCACTTAAGTCCGTGCTGCCGTTAGACAGATCTTTTTTGGCGCTTGTGCTGAACTGTTTTGCGCAGGAGGATCTGTCTTCTTGCCTCTTAATCATATTGTCATCTCCTAGGAGGTCTGTGCACCAGAAAATCAAATCTATGCCAGCAAGTTTCCAGTATAAGTATTGTTAAATTTTTGGAGCCATGTGGGACTTGCCCCATCCCACCCACTTTTTAGAAAAGTTGTATGATGTAGAAGGGGAGTATGTTGAGAATTATGAGTGATACACAGGTTTTGGTGTCATGACATTAGACGGGATATAAATACTTGGTCTATGACAATGGATGAGGCCAAGTGATGGACCAGAATCATTGGAAAATGAAAAACATAAGTTATACCCAAACTGTCTTGTTTGCCTTCACCAAATGTGTGTAAACTACAAACTCACGAGACTGGCAACATCCTGGTTACTGAGAGGAATGCCCCATAAGCACAGGTCTGTGGCAAGCATATATCGCTCATCCCGTATGGTCATCAATAGTGGCCTAAGCAAAACTGAAGAGGAACCATCGGAGGAGCTCTCAGGACAGGACAGGATGATCTGCAGGAACATGGAGCGCAATATTCTGATTCTACATATCATGTATCATGAACAGAGAAACAAAAAAGTGACAATACCAATATCAATTATTTACAGTTCAAAATATTCAAAAAGTTAAGCTTATATTACACTTGCAGATTATGCAGGCTATTGTTGGGAGGGAAGCGTTCCTTCCTGGCAATCATCTACTTGCTAGAGGAATCGCTAATACCATCACCCGTCCCCATACTTAATCATTATGTGCTGGCATTAGAGCACTGATTACACAGCACCATCTCCCACCAGCAAACGAGGATTTTTGAGCCTGCTAAAAGATTTCAATTACCCGATGAACGTTCATCTCATTTGCTCGGTCATTGGGTAGTTGGTGGCAGTATTAAGCCTCATTCACACGTCAGTGTTTTGGTAAGTGATTTCCATCAGTGATTGTGAGCCAGAACCAGGATTGGAGCCTCCACAGACATAAGGTATAAGGGAAAGATCTGCACTTGTTCTATGTTTAGAGCCGCACCTGGTTTTGGCTCACAATCACTGACCAAAACACTGATGTGTGAATGAGGCATTACACTGCCAGATCATCACTAAGGAGAATTCAACGCACGTTAGTGATGATCTTAATGATTATCTGAAGCTGTAATATAAGCTTTAGAGCAAAATATTAAAGGTTTGCTGTGTATGTTCGAACAGTACCAAAGAAGCCAAAGCCAATCAAGAAACAACTGGAGCAGGGGCGCTTGCCAGGTTAAAAATCAATACAAGTAGTACAGATGGTGGTAGGCGACAAGTTAGACTTTATTGGCAACGCATTTCATCAAGCCAGAGAGGCCAAAGCGTCTCAGTTACACTACAGCGTACTTTGGACCCCTCAGTGTGGAAATCAATTTGCTGTGAAATGTCCAAATACCATATTTTTCTGATTACTGGACTATACCAGGTGCTGGACGGACAAACCAAAAGACATGACCAGTTGATGAGGTATACTTTGAAACTGATAAAATCAGATGTTGTCTTCTGCTGTTCTTGGTTATCTGTGTTTTAAATTCCTTCTTTACCTTGAGATATTTGGACCCATCTTGGATACATTTTTTGAGGGCCTGGGCGATGGTGGGGCTGACAAGTGATTGACACTGAGCACAATGATTCTCATATCTTTTCAGGAATTTCTTCAGAGTTGATGTATCTACTGCTTTAACTGCTGTCCCTTTCCCTTTCTTCTTGGTTTTCTGTGGCATTGTTACTGCAACTGACCAAAAATGCAACATTTACTGATAAATCACGGACTATGCCATTGGTTTCAGACTTGTTGACTTATTATTAAGAGTCTGATAGGTGGGGTTTGATTGGTGAGAAACCTAGAAATCACAAGAAGATCTGTTCCGTGTCCACTGTTTGAATGGAGCAGTGGTCAAGCCTGTGGACTGCCACCCCATGCAAAGCCCATGGGACTGTCAGACATAGCTAAGTACAGCAGTCCCTTAGAGTTTAAATGGAATGGCAGTGTGGATTCTCAACCACTGCTTGAAACAGAGGACACGGAACCCCCTTTCTTGTGATCAGTAGGGGTCCCAGCTGTGAGACCTCCACCGATCAGACACTTGTGACCTATCCTTTCATACCTAGCTAATCCACCAAAAGTGGTGTGACTTTAGAGTCAGAACTGTCTTCGGAAATTGATTTAAATGCCAGTAATAAGTAAAATTTTTCTGCCTTTAGGGCACGGTCGGACTGGGAACTTAAAGGGGTTATCCAATATCATACAACAGCCTTCCCCCCTATGTGCCGGGCCCCCCAGATGGAATATACTTACCAGGCGCCGCTCCTGGTTCCTGTACCGCCGCTGCTGCTTCTCCCTGTACTCGGATGAAAAAATCCGGTATCGGGGTGGAAGAGCCAATGGCAGGCAGGGACAGGGAGGGGGGCTGTTGTATGATATTGGATAACCGCTTTAAAGTGGCCCTGGAAAAAGAATACTAAAAGTGGCGCCGTTTTGTAGTTGGGTCTAAACTGATGGAAGGCAGGGCCAGCGATCCCTTATTGTGGCACATTTTACCACCCCAACAGAGCCAAATACCACAGTCCATCACACAATACTGCCAGCAGCACAAAATACATCCCCAAAAACTTCCACTGGCCAGCCGTAAGGAGGGCCCATGTGGCCCTCTGGGCATCTGCCCCTGCTTTAGGGTATGGGATGGAAAGAAAAAACTGCTGCAGATTTTGCCACAAATTCTGTACCTAAATCTGAATGTTTTAGATGTACATTTTGTTGATTTCACTGTGAGAATCCACAGGAATAATTGACATGCTGCAGATATAAAATCTGCATCACAGTCACATTTGTGATAATCTAATCCACTTTGCTGTAAATCTGGATGGAGAATCCTTAGAATTTCCACTGTGTGTGAATGTACCCTTATAGCTGAATAGGGTTGTTCAGAGTATCCATTTTTATTCCCCTCCAGCCAGCGTTTTTTGTGAAGAAATCCATACTTACCTGCTCGCTCCATTCTGGCTCCCAGGCTGTCTTCATTAGACTTCTTGTCCCCATCTTTCAACTTCTACTCGTACACAGTAACGTGCGCTGCTACAGCCAATGACTGGCCTCAGTGGTGGTGTCCCCTAGTGGCACATCACTGCTGGATCACAAGCCAAGTCACTGCTGAGGCCAGTCTGTGCAAGAAGTAGACAGAAAGGGAGCGGACGTCAGTGAAGAGAACCTGAGAACTAGAAAGGAGCTCAGGGAGCAGGTGACTGTGGATTTCTTCACAGATCCTAGATCCCTGAGGGCAAAGGGGGATTTTTAAAAAAAATCCTTGACAACCCTTTTAATACTAAAATTTCATAAGTGTTCTCTTCCGTCACATTTAGTCCACTTTTTTTATTCTTTTTCCAATTTATTCATGATTCATTTCTATCAGTTCTTAATTTTTTTTATATCACATTACTTTGCAAAACTCAAAGATGTGAAGGGATTTAGGTCCCTTCACACACAAATTTTGTCTGGATTTTTTTGCTAGTAAAAAAAACAAAACATCAGAATAAAAAAGTGACAAGAGCTACGCATGCTATGTTTTTTGGAAGAAAAAAAACAAACAAAATATGACACTTAACAAAAACGCCAGCAACGAAAAACATCCAAAGTCGATTTGCACAATACTTCATTTGAATACTGTATGGAGCGAGCGCTCCGTACAGTATTAGAATGTATTGGCTTATGAGCCGAAGTTATTACTTTGCGAAGTCTCGCGAGACTTTGCGTAATAGCTTCATAAATTCATTTCTACTGTAAAAAACCATTTCTCGAACTCAGAACTCGGTGGAACCAAACCAGAGTTCGGAAAATGTTTTTTTACAGTAGAAATTGATTTATGAAGTTATTATGCAAAGTCTCGCGAGACCTTGCAAAGTAATAACTTCAGCTCATAGGAGCCAAGACATTCTAATACTTGTACGGAGCACTCGCTCCGTACAGTATTCAAACAAAGTATTATGCGAATCGACTTCGGATGTTTCATCCGAAGTCGATTCGCTCATCCCTAATCCTGACCATATGAATGCAACCTGCTGTATTCTGATATCGGATATCGATTGTTACCTTACAGAATCTTACAGAAATTAGTAGGATTAATCCAAGGATCCCATTTAAAATTCCTTTACATATATTTGACAAATGACAAGTGGAAATGGAAATACAAACCAGTAGCAGCTATTGTGAATCTAAAGCTATATTCACACCTGTGTTTTCTGTTAGGGGTTCTGTCTGAATAGGTTTCCATCACTTTTGATCATAACAATAAGTTGCTGTCAAAATGACTGAAGCCTCGACTAACTCCATTATAACGGTATGGCTACATGTTCAGGTTTCCTGATGCGGTTTTGGAAACCAAACCAGGAGAGAATGTTAAAAAGTCGTATCTGTCCTTTATATTTTCTTTCCTGATTTTGGCTTCCAAAACTACATCAGGAAACCAGACAGCGTGACCGTACCCCAAGTCACTGAGGAGAATCCGTAGCCCAAATGTGAACAAAGACCTAGATATGGGAGACTGGTGGGACATGTTCCTTTCCTGGGTCCTGGGCACCAGGGAAGGTGCCAATGAAGCATTCTGCCTTACAAGGAGCAAGACTAGGCCACTGAGTCTTTATCGGGATTGATGGAAGGTCTAGCTATGACCATGACAGAATGCACTGACCTATGCATTGTATACTAAGCTGGTAATGTATGTGTTTTGTAATGACCTGAAGTAACATAATAGTACTTAATACTAGTGCTTATATCTGTATTCAGTAAGATTGTGTAAGGATATGAAGTACCTGCTATAGGACGGACGTCCAGGAAGCTGAGTGCAGGCAAAGTTTGGCATTGACTTGCAGTTTCTATGGTGCCTACAAACTTCCCCTCTCAGCTGAGGGCTGGAGTCCTGCCTGTGTTCCCGGGCTAGCCACACCTAGACACTACTGAAGACCGACAGCAGCACAGAAATCATATAACCCATGTGTGAGTACCTACATGAGGTTGACTAGAATTCCTCAATCCAGGAACAAAATAACAACCTGATCTTCTGGATAAATGGACAGCCATAGAAAAGTATATAAACTCACCTGTAAGACCTTCAAAAAGAAAGTCTCAAAATTGTTAATAGACAGTCTGCAACTGTATTTTTTCTTTCATTAAAGAAACTTCCTAAAATTTAGTATCCCACTGCAGGTCTTGTGAGATTATATATTACAGATACGCATGTGTTACATTTTTCTGGTATTATCAGATGACCTGGACTTTTATGTGCGGAATTAGAGGGGTTTTCCCATTAAGACAATTTATCCTTAATCCTGGGGATAAGTGCCTGATTTGCGGGGGTCCAACCAAGGCATAGCACTCTGCCAGCCAGAATCCTACTTCATGCTGAAATTCTGAGGATAGGTCATCAATATTCTCGTCCTGGAAAACCCATGTTACGGACATGTACATGGGGTGATACATCAGTAAGATAAGACAGAGCAGCAAATGTGGCTTGATAGGGTTCTGCAAATTTACCGCTTAGAGGAATTGTCCAGCTGGGAGAGTTGGTCTCATAATAAAGGTATAGTTCTGTGGAGTCCCTGGAAGGTCTGGTTGGTGTCCAACGTGCATATATTGACGTACGATGCTCAGTTTATGTATTATTAGAGATTCTGCCATACCTGTGTTTCAGAATTTGATGTTTTTGCAGTTGTTTTACTTGGTTTTGTATATTCAAAATCTCTTAAATAAAGATTGAATAAAAGACAGAGCAATAAAACTAAGGTTTTTGTTACAGACGGACAGGCAATAGAGGTTAAGACAAAGGAACTTAAGACATCTAATGGGGAAGGGGAAGTGGGTTACTGATGCTTTCTCATCTACATCCCCCAGTGTGGTGTACATGATGCAGGATGAATATGCACAGATATACAACAAAGGAGAAGCTGGATTCACATGCGGGAAAATACTTCTTTGGACCAGACTACAGTATGATAGACTTAAAGGTCTAATGGATGTTAAAAATGGGTACACTAAAACAATGTGACCTTTTAGGGGTTACATTTTTAAAAAAAAAGACCTCATCCACTTGCACCTGCAGCAGCAGTCACGCCTCTCTTGATTGCAAAGGACCTGCCCTCAGTGTGATGACATCACCGTGCACTCCCAGCATGAACGCATGGTGACGTCATCACGTTGAGCGCAAGTCCTTTTCAATCAAGAGAGGAGTGACTGCCTCTGCGTGTGCAAGTGGATGAGGTGGGTATTTCTATTTTTTACTAAAGAAAAACATTACAGCTGAGGGCCACTATGGGGGGCATTACTAATTCTTGGTGCCACTATGGGGGACATTATTGTTCCTTGGGGTCGCTATGGGAGACATTATTACTGTTGGGGCTGCTATGGGGACATTATTACTGCTGGAGATCATTATGTCATTATAATGAGAGCATTGCAGAGGTTGGGATCTTTATAAAAATAAAAAATAAAAAAAAAATCTAATGAAATTAATCTTTTTTTCATACAAAGTGGACAGAACGGACAGACAGCCAGAAAATGGATGCACAAATAATTGAAAAATGGCCATGAAAAACTGGTGTGTTCATGTAGCCATAGGTTCCCTTTACAAAGGCCATTATCAGGAACGAACCTTTTCTTCCCCATAATTGCATGCTCATCAGAGGAGGTGAGAGCTGCATGGCGACGAGTTGCTTCTGCTGTCCAGAAACAATGATTTAAGTGACTGCACATTCATTGGGTGATCTCCGGCACCTTTACACAGGACAGTTGTCAGGAACAAGGTTCCTAAAAAAGCTCTTGCCCAATAGTAACCCAATTGTGGTCCCATGTTAAGGGGCCTTAAATCTCTATTGCCTGTCTATCGGTAACAAAAACCTTACTTTTATTGCTGTAGCTTATCTCATCTCCATGTATATATATCTGTAACATCTTAGGCTACTTTCACACTAGCGTTTTTAAATTCCGGTATTGAGTTCCGTCATAGGGGCTCAATACCGGAAAAAAACGCTTCAGTTTTGTCCCCATTCATTGTCAATGGGGACAAAACTGAACTGAAGACAACGGAATGCTCCTGAAAGCATTCCGTTCCGTCTTCAGACCGGAGAACAAACTGCAGCATGCTGCGGTTTTCTCTCTGGTCCAGGCATCCGCACCAAGCCGGATCCGGAATGACCCCCTATGCAAGTCAATGGGGACGGATCCGTTTGGTGTGACACACCAGAAATCCGGATCTGTCCTCCATTGACTTGCAATGGGGGGTCATTCCGGATCCGGCTACACAGAAATACATACAGACATACATACACACACATACATACATACTCCAGGCAGGGACGCCGGCAGCATGTCTTCACGCGCAGCTATGACGTTTCCCCACTGCGCCCAGCAGAGGGCGCTGTGGGGAATCGTCATCACTGCGCGCAGGAGGCGCGTGAAGATGTGCTGCCGGCGTCCCGGGCTGGAGTATGTAAGTATGTATGTGTTTGTGTGTGTATGTCTGTATGTATTGCTGTCCCAATGTCTGTCAACATGTGTGGGGCCGGAGCGCTGTATCAGCGTTAGCACGGATCCGTTGGCACCCTTTAGGTGCCGGATCCGTGCTAACGCTAGTGTGAAAGAGGCCTTAAAGTGTTGTAGTTTTTTCTCAGTAATTCATTTGTAAATCGGCCTGATAAAGGAGCCTCTGACAGCTTACTAATGTAATTTTCTGGGTAGCAAACCACTGCTTTTGTCCGTTTTAACACAAAAGTATTTGACATCACATACATAATACAGTGGCCCGCCCCTCAAGTTACAATATTAATTGGTTCCAGGATGAGCATTGTCGGTTGAAACCATTGGAGTCTAACCAACTGGAGTCCATAACTCTATGGAAATTGGTTCCAAAGCCCCAAAATGTTTTATCTCAAGATAAGAAAAATAGATAGATAAAGCAAGTGTTTAAGGTTGGTTCACATCTGCACAAACACCTGATCCCCATTGACTGCATACCGGAAAGTAGCTGGATTCCCGTCTGATCCCATTATAGTCCAATGGGAATCGGTGGTATGCGGCAGTGTATGGCTATGCCGGATGCGGTAAACGCTGGTAGTCTGTTGCTTTGCCAGAACAGACTACCACAGTGGTTGCAGCAGATGTGAACCTGGCTTAATGTATAACAGCAATGGATGTTAGAAGCTGTGAATCATTTTCTATGATGAGGAAAGGAGCTTCTTCAGGGCTCTGTATAGCAATGTACCAGAAAACAAACATGGAGTCGCCATCATCTGACATCCAAGGAAGCAGCTCATCCTCATCCACAGGGCAGTACAGGACATGTAATACCGCACTGTACTGTAAAGTGGAGCTACTAGACACCAATACTGGTGTTTTTCTATGAAATGGCCATGTCGATTGGTTGGATCTGAGTCAGAGGCATTGTATGTTGAGTCTAGTTTCCAGTTTCGATGGTCCCAGAAAGACCACGGTAAGTACAAAATATTGTATGCTGAGGCCATTGTATTTTGAGGGATCACTGTACAAGGAATAACCTATAATTGTTACAACATGAATAACCCCTTTAGGGTACGGCCAAAATGGTGCTGCTGTTCCACGTTGCGATGCAGCCTTTGTAAGTTCGAATATCTTAGTCTTGCAAACCACAGGGCCGTCATATTAATTGATTATTCAGCAGTCATTGCTAATAGCTGTGGGGAACCTCACAAAACCACACGTCCATTAACAATGAACATCGAATAAACAATTTGGTTATAATCAGTTAATATGACCCCCACAACTTGCATGGCCACACAGTACTTGGCTGCATGGAGGCCACATCTCACTGTGGCATGGCATCACCGTGCGCCCATGCCCTCCATCTGTGACATTAAACCATGTCCACATTTTTCTTAATCTGAGATGTCAGATATGTACAAATAAAGACATAGATCCATGTGTAAGTGTAAATACGATTTATTTCTCATGTAGATGTCCATCTGAAGGTAAACCCCCATTGTTCATCTGTACTGATACATGAAAATATACCTCTCAGTAGTGTACATTGTAGATGATCCTGCCAAGAGATCAAAGCAAACCAATATAGTGTGCGCGTACCATGATATATGTATTACACCACAGTGGTCTTTTTCTATTTGTTTTCCTTTAAACAAGAATTTGCTCTATTTTCTGGACTCCAAAAGAACTGATAGCAAATTTGGGTCTAAAAACAGCTCCTGACATCTGGTTGGAGGATATGGTTTAGATTCATGTAGAAGAATGCAAGGTTGTAGCTAAAGGCTCATGGGCCCTGGTGTTCAGCTTGGGCCCCCTTCCCTCAGTGTTTTGTGATCAGGGGCAGGGAAGCACATAGCCTTCATGCTACTTGAGGCAAAAATTGAAACGGCACCCTTTACCCACCCCCCATACCAAATTTTTGACCTAACCCCTTATCTCCAGCCAGAGGTGTAACTTGATCTGCATGCTTTTTCTATAATACCAGGGTCATCTTATGTGGCACAAGGGTCTTTGGGCCCCCTCAGGCTCCTGGGCCCATAAGCGACTGCTACCTCTGTACCCCCTATAGCTACTCCCCTGGAAGAATGATACATCGCACATATATGGTTGCATAGTCCAAGATCGTATATATTCCTAGTCTAGTTTGGTTAATCAGATATTGAAGCTACTGCAAAAAAAACCCCTTAGAATGATTTTAAACCTTATAAAACTTCAGCAATCTTTCTCTCTAGATTCAGCAATAATGGATCAATATAATGATCATCAATCAGAACACACAGCCTCCAGTGAAGATTTTCCCATGATTCACTCTACTGCCAGTGGACAGCTGTGACTGTGAACATGAGGGTGCTTGTACTCAGCCGAGTCCAGATCAACAGCTATTCCTTGTAGAGTTATCTTTAGACAACCTGAGAAACGTGCGCCAGGCTCAGCTTGTTCTGCAAGAAAATGTGACTTTAGGATGAGTATGTTCTAGAACATATCACTAATTTATGTCGAGATGCTCAAATGGGGTTTTGCTGACCATAGTAGAAGATCTATGATAGTCGCTTGAACCCCTGTGATCAGAAAGTGGTGGCATATCTAGCAATATGCTATCATTTTATGGATGGAAAAAACATTTTCAACAAAAAACATACAATAGGAAATCATTATCTAGAGAAGCAATAGAGTTAAAAAAGCTGCAGTTACTTCCAATAAGATATCAGTTGTCATAAACTAGTAATGTGAGGCTCTAAATATAATGTATCAGTTCAGGGCTGGATTTGCTCACCAGAATACGAGAGGATCCCGCAGAGCAGTGTTCCTCAACTCCAGTCCTCAGGGCCCAACTACCAGGCATGTTTTTAGGATTTCCTTAGTATTGAGCAGGTGATATCGTTACTGTCAATACATCAGAACTTACAATAGGTATTCCTTCTGTGGGATATTCTCAAACCATGACCGGCAGGTAGGTCCTGTAGACTGGAGTTGAGAACCACTGCTCTATAGCAATGTTTCCCAACTCCAGTCCTCAGGGCCCACTTACCAATCATGATTTGAGAATATCCCACAGAATGAATACCTGTGGTAAATCCTGATGCATTGACACTAATTATATTACCAGCTCAATACTAGGGAAATCCTAAAAACATGCCCGGTAGTTGGGCCCTGAGGACTAGAGTTGAGGAACACTGCTCTATAGAATTCAGGGTCTGACACTATAATGGGCTGAAAAGGTCCAGCTATAGACAAATTCATTTGGAGCCTATCACTTGCTACTGAGGTCTGTTTTTATGGATTAAGTCACAAATCTTGTGTGTGCATTGAAATCAAAAGTTTACATTGCAATTAAAAGTTGATGTGCGTATGTTCTGTAAAGTCAAATAGTCTGGGCGACAGTGGTAATGTAACTGTGTCGAAACATTAGGGCAGGAAGCCAAGATACAAGTATTGATGGGGAGCCTGGGAAGTGGTGGGTGATTTGTAAAGGTATTACTCAGTTTGATATTTTAGACTATTCTGAGCTTTTGGTCAAAAGTTTAAATGGCATGGACCACTGCAGCCAATGACTGGACCCACTGACACATCCGTGCTGAGGCCAGACATTGGCTGCCCCGGTTCCTGTGATCCCAATTAGTGCAGAAAGTTTACATGCAGAGACTGGAACTGCTATGAAGACAGGTCGGGACTCGTGGAGCCAGAATGGAGTGATAGAGAGTAGGTCAGTATACGTCCTTTCACAGGTTCATCCAGGTGGGGTGCATTAAAATAAAAAGTCAATGATGGACAACCTTCTTACAGAACTTCACTGCAGGATATGGACTGGCTGCGGACTAGAGACAATAAAAACTTACCCGAAGTGCCTCCAATAGAGATTTTGGAAGCAGAGTCCAGCCATATGTCTTCCAAAGCCTTGAAGTCCGCTGGCAGAATATTGATGGAAGTTGAGGCCTTGATAGTATTCAGGACAACTTGGTTGGACTGGATTACAACATTCACAGTATACCAGTCTTTGAGACATACACCAGGTAGGAACTTTAATGAATGTGCTAATTTTCCCAGCAGGGAGACTTCCAAAACCTGAAGACAATTACATGATATTATAAATAGATTAAAGAATAGAAACTCTAATAATAAAAAACACAAGAAATTCTGATAAAATCAAAGGTTTGTTACTTTTTTCTCCAAATCGAAATTTATTGTCAATGCAGAAACATTCCCTGGTCCAGACAATCCCAGCAGGAGCCCACCATCCTCTAGTACTCGGAAGGCCAGACGGAGGATTAGACTCCAGGAATCATTGTCTTTTGTTGGAAATGCTACAAAGAAGTTAAATATATTATATTAAATAGCCATAGCAACAACAGATGTTTTTGGCCAGATATTCTTTATAACAGACTATTGTAAATACGGAAGTAGCTGAGGGGGTCCTCTAACCCTTTGCAGCCATATTCTAGAGGCAAAGGAGGAAGTGGGACCTCCATTTATTGAGAAGAGACTTCAAAAAGATTATTAAAGGAAAAAGTTGCACACCTGTCAATTGGTCTCTTAAAGATGACCTGTCTCCTCTCCTGACATATCTATTTTAGTAACTACTTGCATTTCCCATATAATACCAATTCTGGAGCATCTATTCTCATGAATTGTTAGAGGCTTGTAATGAAGGACCAACTGAGTGTTACCAGTTTGATGTGTGTCCCTGCACAGTCTGAAAACTGGAAGCACTGGTTGGATAATGTCAGACTGTGAAGTGACCCCCAACTGGTAATACCCAGCAGGACCTTCATTGCATATTGCTAGCAATGCATTCATACCTTCTAGCAGGAATAATAAATGAATGACACAACATAGAATAAGAATAGATGCTCCAGAATTATTACACGAGGAATGGAAATAGTTACTAAAACAGATATGTCAGGAGAGGTTACATGTCTTCTTTAAGAGGGTTGTCGCATGTAGACCACCCATGTCCATATGCACATGAACGTCATAGAGTTGGGCTGTGGCTTCCCCTGGCAAAATCAGCTGTTTGCCAGGAGTGCCACAGCGGCACCAGTCTGTAATAGGAATATGAGAGGATAACCCACCAGCTGGTGTAAATGTAGCAAATCCATGAGCAGGAAAGAAAGCTCCAGGTTCCTCATTTTGGAAGCAACGTCGGTTCTCGTCCATTTCCATTGCGCGGTCTAGGGCTTCGGTATTGTTGTTCACCCAGGCCCAGTTACGCAAACACCCATCTAATGCCGGAACCAGCTAGACAGAGGGAGCACGTGGTGACATCAGTTACACTGTTCTACAGGGCCATCGTACCCTCAAAGTAATGTGTAAAGTAATTTGTAGGTGTTAATTGGTTAATGTGGATTGCTGTACATTTCCTATAGTGTTCTCCATTGTACGCTTGATATACGTTACTTGATTAGCAATGGAATAACAGTAAATGTAATTTCTATGCTTCTAATAAAAGGCCACATAACAAAATAGTACCGGCTTGAGAAGCTGCAGATTACTGTCTGAAGGAAGGTCACCCAGGATGATGCCAAGTGTGGAGTAGTTCTGAGGCACCAGTTCATTGTTCATGTGATAAGTCAACATCACCACAATCTCTCCGTCCACTCTCACATCAATAGTGTTCATAGTACTGTCCACAGTCACCTGCAAGACAATGCAGTGAGCAATGGCAAAAAAGCTGGACATGCACGTTAGATAAATGTTGGCTGAACCCATAGACTGTGGTGGGAGCGGCAGACCATGTCAGGTGTTTGGGGGCCTCTTGAATTTCGGATGTTGGGGAAGATAAAGATGAGGCAGTTGGATTTCAACAAATCACTTGTGTAACAAAGTTTATTTTAGTTGGTTCTTTCCCTTTAACTCCTTGCAATTTAGTTGGTTGGCGGTACCTGATACCTGGCTGCGTTCCTGATGTCTGAAGTAACTGTAAATGCCTACTGGACAAAAAAAGCTAGCTCCACCATCATCATGGTAAGATGTGTCTTGCTACTACCACCTCTCTTTGTATCATATGGGTGTCGGCCATGTGCCATGTTTGGAACTGGTGTATGGGAGCCTGCTCATTTGTTATCTGCTGTATTATATATTTTATTATAGTTTTTTTATGCACCTTAGCCATGTCAAGCCTAGTTACTCCCGAATCTTAGATTTAACGGTAATACACCAATCCTGTCAGTCTCAGGGAGAAAAGCAGTTGCCAAAAGGAGTTTAGCAGCAGCCTTCTCCCCATTCACACTTGGCTGAGCTACGCAAACATGTGCATGGTGGGATCGAGGGGGAGAACTGACTTTCAAATGTACATTCGCCTGTCAGTTATCTTATGTGTATGGCCAGCCTTATTTCTTCTGTAAATAGGCACAGCTACTGCTGCACCATTGTGAGATATACTCTTAACAATTAAAGGGGATTACCCTTAGTGTGCGATGCTGTACTTGGTATGCTGCGAGAAGCACGCTGATCGCCGGGCTGCTGGGAGTGAAACCCCCAACAATCAGATATTGTTGACATATCCTGTGGATAGGCCATCAATATTGAACTCCCAGAGAATCCCTTTAAGATGGCAATATAGTTCACCAAATCATTATAGCTGTAACTTTCATTATAGCGATAACATTATATCATCAACATTATCACCTTTTTTTAAAATAAACTATCTACATGCTATAGGAGGAATGTAAATGTTTTTCAGTATGATTACAGATCCAGACCCATGTGTCATTTTCTCTCACCTTCCTCCATTTTCCATCGCTTACATCTGGCCCCCACTTGGAGAGAAGCATCTGCCCATTTCCATTACTCATCTGTACTTCTAGATGACGTTCCCGAACCCCAAGTACAAACCAGTTATCTCTTCCAATGTCTCCATAGAAGATTATGCCCTCTGGGTCGAAGGTCCGAAAATCAAACGAGGAGAGATTACTGTGGAATATAGAATAACCAATGCATTAAGCCAAATGGGGACTACAGATGTATAGTTATCCATGTACAAAAACACAGCAGCTAGTCTACCACCTCATTGCCGCTGAAAAGAAGTATTCTTCATGATATGTTTAAAGAGGACCTTTTATGGGATTATGTGTTACAAACGGATATGCTTACCAGATAGGATGGCCCCTACAGTTGCCAGCATTTTTTTTGTCTAAAATACCCCTCCATTCCGCTGTGTCCCCCGTCTTTGGCGCCTGATATGTTAATTTAGACTATTGGTACAGGGAGGCATTTGGTTTTCTCAATGGGCATCTCCTTCTCCCTGGCTGTAGCACGGTGCAACTGCAGCGGAGAGCGTCATAGCCAGGGAGAAGGTGAGCTGTTTTTCTCCCTGATACTCATGTAAATACACTTTTATATTATGCCTTAAACAGGTTTTCCGAGATTTTAACACTCATGACTAGAAGTGAGTAAACTGCACCTCAGATCCAAGCTCCGAAGTCGTTAAGTCCGCAGTCTCATGAGACTACAGTGAAGAACTTCGGGTTTCAATTCTATTTAAAAACAGCAATCTGAAGTCGGCTTTGGTATCGAAGTACTATTCGGTACCAAAGCCGACTTCGGATTGCTGTTTTAAAACTTTTTTAAAGTTTTAGAATCAAAGCCCAAAGTTCTTCACTGAAGTCTCGTGAGTTAACATATTTTGCCTCTGTGCAGGTCTCCTTACAGCATTAATAACAATAACAACACGTACTCAAAGAAACTATGATACATAATGAACCACTGGTCCATCACAATGTTTCTTGAAGATTGATTTAAAAAAAAATCTGTAACAAACAGCCCAAAAATGAATTATACAATCTGTTCCTAGGCTCCTGTGTGCCGTGCTTCAGCCTCTAACATAAATCACCTGGTATCTCCATTCTGCAAAAAGACAGAACATATGGGCCCTGATTTATCACACCTTCACTCCAGAATTCTGTCTTCAAAAAGTCGCACGATAGGGCTTTTGCGACTTTTTTGCGCATTTTTTTGCGACTTTTTGCATGTGTACACCACTCACTCCAGTTTGTAATATGGGTGGAAAAGTGGGTGTGGTTAGCCATGTTAATGAGTTTCACTCCAGATTTATCATTGCGACTTTTTAAAAAAAGTCGCAAAATAGTCGCAATCTCACTCCAGGAGGAGGGTGGAGTAGGAAAAGTGGAGTAGCTTCCCTAGACAGTGTTAGGTTTAAGGACAAGACACATTTATCAAACAACCTGTGATGTTTGATAAATGTGGCACAAAGTACTCCAACTCAGACTGAAACAAAACTGACTTCAAATATTTTCCTAATGATAAATTCCCCCCATGGACTATGGGCCCAATGAAATCAATGGGTCCACAAAAAATGTGGATGCAACATAGATAGTATCCATGGACAGTATGCAATTTGTGGACCGCAAAATACATATGGTCAGGTGTGTGAGGCCTTAAACATGGGGGGAATTTGTCATAAGGGCAATATTAGAAACTAGTTTTGCTTGAGTAGGAGTTGGAGTACTTTGTTCCAAATTTGTCAAATGTTGCACGTTGTTGGTTAAATTTGGTGCCACTTTAAACCTGACATTTTTGTTTAGAAAAGCTGCTCCAGTTTTTAAGCCATTCCTCAACTGGAGTGTGTTTGCAACTTTTTTGTACCTTTTTTTTTATTTTAAAAGCTCATTTATACTCATTAACCTATCTATCCATGCCCGTTTCCCCACCCACGTTTAGAAACTGAAGCAAATGGTGTAAACATTAAATTTTTTTTATGCAAGTGAGCCCAAATAGTTTTTGAAGCGCCAGAATTCTGGAGTGCAGGATGTGATAAATTCTCCCCATTAGATAAAAATTAAGATAACAGTACCTTACGGCAGTCATCCTTTTAGCATTTATCATTAAAATATGAGTTATAAGTTTGCTATAAGTTATAACTATGCTATTTTGTTCTAAATTTCCTGTAGTGTTAGTGCACCCCCTCGCTCACTGCACCCGGGCACATGCCCTGCCAGCCATCCTCTAGGATTCTTGAATGGCCAAGGCAAAGCTCAAGGTGCTGTGGGAGGATTTGGAAAAGGCTGTGCATGCAAGAAATACTAAAATTACTGCATTACTGAAAAACTACTACATGGAAATATAGAAAAAAAATTCTCCCATAATCTAAGAGACTAGTGGATTTTTTGACAGTGCTGTTTGACAATATAGCAAGTTGATCAGCACCCATTTACATGGAGCAGTCATGGGCACTGTAAGCACCAGGACTATCACTCATGCGATCGCTTAGCACATGCTGCTTCATTATTCTCGGCAGCATCTGTCTGTGATGATTTTTTGTGCCACATAAATGATGCAGTCATCTGAGAAACAAGCATTGGGTGATGAGTGAGAGGATTAGTCAGGGTAATGACTGGGTGAATGAATGTTTTGTGGGAACACTCATCCTTGATCATCGCTCCATGTAAAAGGGCATCTGTCAGCAGATTTGTACCTATGACACTGGCTGACCTGTTATATGTGTACTTGGCAGCTGAAGGCATCTGTGTTGGTCCCATGTTCATATTTTCCCACATTACTGAGAAAAATGCTGTTTTAATATATGCAAATGAGCCTCTAGGAGCAACGGGGGAGTTGCAATTACACCTAGAGGCTTTGCTCTTTCTTCAAGTGCAGTGCTCCCTACATTTTGATTGACAGACAATGTAAACATCATAGCATCTGGTCCTGTCAATCACAGTGCAGAGGGTGTGGCATTTACAGAGAGACATGAGCCTCTAGGTGCCACAGAAACACACCCATTGCTCCTAGAGGCTCATTTGCATATATTAAAACTTCATTTTTCTCAGCAGTGCGGACACATACGAACATGGGACCAACACAGTTGCCTTCAGCTGCCAAGCGTCAGCAACAGGGACTAGGTAA
The DNA here is from genome assembly GCA_900303285.1 of Rhinella marina. Taxonomy (NCBI): domain Eukaryota; kingdom Metazoa; phylum Chordata; class Amphibia; order Anura; family Bufonidae; genus Rhinella; species Rhinella marina. Next base: position 818,105 of record ONZH01015602.1, on the reverse strand, counting down.
GCATGTTTACCACGGGGTGAACAACCCCTTTGATGTACAAGAAGATCCTGCTGAGGGATACAATGGCAAGCATTAGAGCCACAGAAGGATCTGGTGGTTTACATCTCCTTTTTAAACTTTTGAATGAAGATCAAATCTTAATATAATCAGATATGTAAAAAAAAAATCTGCACAATCTTTTCTTTTTTTTTTTTTTTAATAAATGATCCCCCATGTAACCACACTGCATTCCTGGTGTGGTGAGCTCTCAGAATCCCGTTCCCCTGACACAGTCTATCCACATAGCAGATGCTGGGCTCTTATAAAACAAAATGAGAAGGTTAATACCTTGTTAGTTCAGAAATTTGGAATTCCAGGCGCAGAACACTCAGAGCATCTCCATTCCCTATGTACAAGCTGTCCGAGGATCTCACCAGTTTGTCAGCAGAACAAGGCACCTGGAATACACAGGAACTTCAAAACCTTCATTACTTTCTCACAGTCTAATGGGTGTCCCATAAATGTGTTGGGAGCAACCCTGAATTACAGATTTAGCAGAGGTGAGTTTATCATTTGGCACAGCTCATCATGATGTACTGTAATTTGTTTTTCTGTTGTTCTGTATGAGTCTTCAGGTAAATGCTAAGTATGGGGTCATCACCGTGCACAGATAATGCAGGTGGTACTGATACGCATAACATTAAAGCCAGCCAAACCCATCAAGGGGTGTGTGGGGGTTGTGCCAACAGATGATATTGATCAAAAGAAGGCTTGGGCATGTTGAGTTTTAACACCTGATCATTTTGTTCTCAAGGGAGATAAGCCGTGGACAGTGTTGTCTAGCAGTGGGTTACTCCACTCTCCCCATGGAGAACACACGCATGGTCGGCTAAGCTGAGTGTCCATGTGTATGGGGATATCCAGAAGAATAGCTGTCAGCCATTGAAGACTTATAGGCACCTTTAAAATTCAGCTCTGCTACATCTGTACTACAAGCTTTATGGAATTTAGGGAGTCATTTACTAACCAGAAATACACTCATATTAGGTGTATTTCTGGGGCAGCATAAAGGTCCTTTACACCTCAATCTGTGACTTTTCCCTGCTCATACTAGGTCAAAAAAAGTGGGTGTGGTGTGGGTGGAGAAGGCCGTCTCATTTACCATCGTATATGCCTGGTTTAGGAGTATAAAATGGTCTAAATCAGGGATCAGCAACCTCCAGCACTCCAGATGTTCTGAAACTACAACTCCCAGAATTCTGCTTTCATTTCTAGGGGAGTTACAAGAATAGCTGAGTAAGTGTGCATGCTGGGAGTTGTAGTTTTACAGCAGATGGAGTGCCAAAGGCTGCTGATCCCTGGTCTAAATGTAAGACAGCAAGGAAGCCGTCTTACATTTAGAAGTGGTGGTGGATCTGCTGAAGTTATGTAGAGGCCGGTGCCTCTTCATAACTCCAGTGGATCCACCGCCGTCTATAGGGGATATTAAGACCGGCGTCTAAAATGCTGATCTTAATAAATGACCCCCTTTATATTTAAATTATATTTGTGACTGATGATAGAAACCTTAATTATGAATGACCATTCTGAAACTCTTCCCTGGACAGACATGAAATGATTTCTGAATTGTTACTGATTTCTGTGCTTCAGCTAGTGTACACCATTACTCTTTTCCATTAAATTGTACATTAGAATACAGAATACTCTTAAACAGTAGAATAGGTAACAGACTCTATTCTAACCATAAAAGGGGCACACCCAAATCAGGCATTTATGGCATGTCCACAGGATAATGTCTGATAGATGGGAGTCACCTCCCCATTCATTTTAATGGGGACGTGTGGGAGGTACACATCCCCATTCATTTTAATGTGTGTATTCAGACATCAGTGTTTTAGCACGGTCCGTGGGTCAGTGTTTTTAGCACGGATGTATGTTCTATTTTGTCCCTGTTCACGGATCACATCCATTATGGTCTATGGGTCAGTGAAAACCACGGATGCAACACGGTTGCCATCCGTGTTGCATCCATGTTTCACGGATCATTAAGAAGAGATGGTTTGAAAATTATTTTTCAGCTGTTCAGTGTCAGTGACAGGTTCCGTTTAAGGTTGTACAGGAAAAGTTACCAGTGATGTAAATCATAAAATTAATCATCAATAAACCATTAGGCTAGGGCTACACGACGACAGTTGTTGCACGACATTGTGTTGCACCAATGTTGCGTGACAGTTTTTATAATGGAAGTCTATGGTGTCACACAGGCGCAGAAAAGTCCGTCCAGGATGGGTTTTTCTGCGCCTGTCGTGTCGCAGTATGTCACCATAGACTTCCATTATAAAAATTGTCGTGCGGCATTAATGTCGGGCGACAACTGTCGTCGTGTAGTTGTGCACTATGTGTCGTGCCACAAATGTCGCCGTGTAGCCCTAGCCTTAGCCGCTTTAAGATCATGATGATCTTTCTAGTGGAGCTGTTGATTTCACCCCAAATCTATTGAAGCCTGAACACCAGATCCCAGCATATTCTGACAACCACATTCAGCTATTAAAAGACCATGGACACGTCATAAAAAGTAGGAAGAAAAAAAAGTCCAAAATGAGAAAAAAAACTATTGAAATAGGGTTTGAACAAGAATCGAACTGACAACTGCAAGAATTCTGACAACCAGTTGGAACACAACGTTACAGAATAATCTATTACAAGTGCTGTTTCATTTCCATGGTGCACGTGAGATGAATAAGCACGATTAAGACCAAAAATATTCAGACGTAGCAGAGCAAAATCATGCAAATAGTTAATTAACCCTTCACAGTTACAACAACGTAGTGTTTTATGAAGAAATATTAACAATAAGCCTTGTGTTTAGTAAGGTGCGGTAGTTTTCAGATTCTGATTATTTGTAACGTGTTACCTTTACTATGTCCCCCAGGTCAGGTAATATGGATCCCTCAGTAAGAACTCCGCAGGAAAGCAGAATTAGGACAGGTAGAGACACACTGATGAGAGGCTTCATTTTCTCGGTGCTGTAAATGGGTATCACACGTTTTCTGTCCTTTATATATTAATAGGAGGGGACTGGTTCTCCTTATGGGAACGCCACCCATAACATGTTCCCAGTGTCTGCCTCCTGCAGATGTTTTTTGGGAACATAGAAGACGTCCATGTGACCATCTGCACTCATATCTGGAATTCACAATAGGTGATATCACAGCTTATCTACCTACTCCCTCTTGACCTCTGTGCAGGTCAAAGACAACTCTCTCATAGAAGTCAATGAGGTCCCTCTCAGGGGAGGACACAGACATCAGAGGGCCCCTGTGCAAGGAATGTGTCTGGGCCCCCGCCTTTCCCAAACCAAATTCTCAACCTAACCTATGGTGTCTTAACATTACATACAGCAATACAAAACATACAGGGTAAGGCTACTTTCACACATGCAGCACTACGCTCCAGTCACCTGATTTGGCAGAGAATGCAAGAAATTGGCCGGACACAAACTCAGGCATGCAGCAGTTTGTGTCTCGCTGATTCTCTGCATTTTTGCCAGATTGTGGCCGGATCTCTGCCGTACCCCATTATAGTTAATGGGGCCAACGGGCATTCTGCATCCAGCAGTGCCGGATCCAGTGAATTCCAGAAGGCTGTTCTCTGCTGGAACAGCCTGCCAGAATCACTAACGCAGATGTGAAGGTAGCCTAATACAACGCCTCATACCTCTTACATCCAGTGACGTCTTCTTAGATGTAGATGTTCTCTTTCCTCATCTTCTCCTTTCAGACCAGACTGCCATGATGATTTCTTCCAGCCATCTCTTCTCTCTGTGGAGTTTGACAAATAGACATCTTAGTTTCCTACTTTTCCATCATTCTCCCACCTTCTTGAACTCCCCATCCTGCCACCCCCAATACTGTGCCCCCCAAAACTATACTGCAGAAACAGTCCCCCTGCAAATACTACTGCCTTCAGTAATTATTGGCACACAGTGCCCTAAAAAATAACTGCACCCAGGAAATAGTGTCCCTGACACTAAATTATAACCAAAATGTTCCCCAAAAATAACTGTGCTAAGCTGATACTGTATCCCCTTTACCAAAATAGTGCTCCCCAAAGTCCCACTAATAGAAATAATTAGTGCCCCTGGCCAGCCAATGTCCCCATAGTGCCCTCATAATGTGTGCCAATGCCCCTACTGTGTGCCCAAAAACCCTCTTAGTGCCCCTATACAATGACCCCAATAGTGCTCCTCCCCCCCTTCTCCATAGTACCCCCCATGTCTGCCAGTATATAAGATAGGGCCCCCATAGTGCTCCTCCCCCTCCATAGTGCCCTCATGTGTGCCAGTGTATAAGATAGGACTCCCAGTAGATGCCCTCATAGTGCTCCTCTCCCCTCCTTCTCCATAGTACCCCCCATGTGTGTCAGTATGCAAGATAGGGCCCCCATAGTGCTCACCCCCATCCATAGTGCCCCCCATGTGTGCCAGTATATATGATGGGGCCCACCATAGTGCTCCTCCTCCTCCAGAGTGCCCCCCATGTGCCCATGTGAGCCATGTATATTGTATATATGATAGGGCCCCCATAGTGCCAGTATATATATATATAGGGCCCCCATAGTGCTCCTCCTAGATAGTGCCCCCATTGTGCTCCTCCTCCACAGTGCCCCCATTGTGCTCCTCCTCCATAGTGCCCCCATAGTGCCCCCACTGTGTGTCAGCTTAAATGAAAACAATAAACACTTATACTTACCTCCTTGCCTCTTTCAGAGATGCGATGCAGGCCTCTTCCGGCCTGTGTCCCGCGCTGTACGGCTCAGGCAGCGCGATGACGTCATGGCGCCGCCTGTGCCGGCCTCTGATAGGTTACAGGCCTATTGCCTGCAGCCTATCAAAGGAACGGGGAAGGGAGACGCCTCTCCCTCCCTTGCCCCGCATTATCCATCTGTATTGCCGTCCTAAGGATGGCGATACAGATGAATATAGAGATGAGCGCTTCCACAATGGAAGCGCTCATCATTCCCTGCCCTGCCGCCGGTAAGAAAGGGCCCCCTCCGGCCCTGGGCCCCTGTGCAGCCGAACCGTCTGCACAGGCGGTATGTCCGCCCCTGTCCCTCCTGTCCATTGTGTCTATGGACCATGTGGCTGCTCTCAAAGAACAGGAAGTCTTGACATATTTTTGGCCTACTGGCCTGTGTGAAAACTGCAGGATTTAAGGATTTTTATGTAAATATAGATTTTGACACGTTAAAAAGAAAAAAAAACCCACCAAAAATGGTAAAGATATGTGAAATATAAACACAAAATAAAAAACACTAAAAAGATATGTTGAATATAAACAGTTGATTTAAACAACAGGTTATTTTCTGATGACATATTCCCTTTAAATACCTTCATATCTGTAGCACAAGGCTGCCACCAGGGGGAAAGACATTTGGCTGAAGCAATCTCTGACATCCCAGATACAAGTGGGACGAGGGGAAATCTATTCAGAGTGCTCTGCTTGTAGTACAAAAAGAGTGAAAAGGACACGATCCGCCAGCCTGACACCACTGAAGACCTCAGCTAGGAAAGGCTTGGGGAGGAGGATATGATGATATCTATATACTGGATATATAAACTAGCTACAGTAGTTAGAGGAAGATTTCCATGAATTTCGAGCAGATGATCTTTAGTATAGCATTATAGGGGTTGTCTGATGGCAACATCCGCTTTGCTTATTAGGATATTCGGACATCACAGAGGAGGTGCCGTATTTTGGGTCCTGTCTGTTATACAGAATGGAAAACCACTAATAAAAAGCAATTGTCCATGTTTTGCATCCCAGTCAATGTCTGGCCCCGATTCTTGGTTACACCCAAATGTGGTAATACAAGTGCACAGTATTAGGCTCATGCACACGAACATATTTTCTTTCCGTGTCCGTTCCGGTTTTTTATGCGGAACCATTCATTTCAATGGGTCCACAAAAAAATACAAAAGTTACTCCGTGTGCATTCTTTTTCCGTATGTCTGTTCCGCAAAACAATAGAATATGTCCTATTATTGCCCGCATCACGGACAAGGATAGTTCTGTTCTATTAGGGGCCAGCTGTTCCGTTCTGCAAAATACGGAATGTACACGGACGTCATCCATATTTTTTGTGGACCGCAAAATACATATGGTCACGTGCATGAGCCCTTCCTTTCAACCCTTGGTGTTGATCGTAAGCTTGTGCTATAACTGGGAGACCCCATCAGGGATTTTGAATTTATTGTAAGGGGAGTGAGTTATGAATTTACATATATATATAACATATACCAAATGGGCGAGTCCTGGACCTGCGTGGAGTCATGGAACTGGACTGTATTGGAAGCAGCGCAGTATGACAATCTTCATCTATTGCATATTATTGGAAGAAAAGATTCAATACGTATCTTTGGATTATACCTTACTGACCCTTGGTAACTTTTTAGGATTACAGGGAAGGCTTCTGTTTAAATAGAGCTTTATGAGCCAACACCATTAACCCCTTCTAGCCCGTAGGTTTTTTTGACTTTGACTTTTCGTTTTTTTTTCCCTGTCATTTTCTGACCCCTATAACTTTTTTGCAGTTATATGTGCGGAGCTGTATGAGGGCCCATTTTTAGTGGGGCAATCTGTACTTTTCATTGATAACATTCTCGTGCGTTTACAACTTTTTGATCATTTTTTATTTATTTTTTTGTGGGAGGAGAAGCGACCAAAAAAATGGCAAATCGGCCATTTTGACCCTTAATACTTTTGTATTTTGATAGTATGGGTGTTTTCGCACGAAGTGATACCATGATGTCTTTTTTTCTTTTTTTTTTTATTCTCATTTTAGGGAAAGGAGGGGTGATCTGAATTTTTATATTTTTTCTATATTTTTTGCTATCATAGACTCCACTTGCCTTGGAGTCTATGATGATTTTACTAGTTTCCTATGGAGCCCTTTTACAGGCAAGGGCTCCATAGGAAATACTGAGTAGCAGCCTCCAGTCATTCACTAGGACAGGTGCTGCGGCACACAAGCTCCGGCTTCTCCGATCGCCACACGGGGGAACTGGAGCAACAGCAGAAGCACATGCTCAGATGCCGTGGTCAGGTTTGAAACAGTAGACACTCGGTTGCTATGGCGTCTGCTCCGCTCATGAGTGGGTGCCATCTTTAAAGACCCGACATGTGCCGTAATAGTACATCACTTCGGGAAAGGGTTAATTCATTCAGCTGAAGGGTCACAATCAATAGATTATTGTTGGCCAAACCTGCTGTTCTCGAGTTGGCTTTGTGACCATCTAATATGTATAGGGGTCTCCGGACTCTCCCCCAGAAGATGATATTGAGGCAGAAAAGGATCAAGCGCGCTGAATTTTAATGGCTTATTTTTTTGGTCTCCTGGGAGCCAGTGGTGTCTAGCAGCATTGTCTTCCTCTCTCCGCACTGAAAACACATGCATACTCAGCTGAGCCAAACATGAATGTCTATAAGGGAGTAAAGAGACAGCTACTGAACATGTATAGCCACCCAAAGGACAGTTCATACACATCTTAACTGAATTTGGCATGGATTTCACAGCAAAAGCCACCAGATGGCCATCCGGAGACCACCTCCCATTGTTTTTAATGGGAGGCTGTGCTAACTGTCACAACTGCTCCAAGAAAGGATGTCATTTCTTGGTTTGGCTGTAGCTTTCTATTGAAAACAATTACATGAAGCTGCCCAGTGGGTTTTGCTGTAGATTCCACACCAAATATTGTACAGCTAATAAAAAACTAAGGGGGTCATTTATTAACGCCTGCATTTTAGACACCAGTCTTAATAACCCCTATAGCTGGTGGTGGATTCGGAAGTGAAGAAGAGTCGCCGGCTTCTCCATAACTTTGGGGCATCCAGCGCCAGTTCTAAATGTAAGATAGCTTCCTTGCTGTCATGCATTTGGACCATTTTCTACGCCTAAAACAGTCAAATGACCTTCCCCGCCAATTAAGAGTTGTGCCGCAATCTGCACCAGGAATATGCCTAATATAGGCTGGATAATAAATGACCCCCTAAATGGGAAGGTCAGCTTATCACTGCTGTCTATTTGGTAATTGTATCCCGAGTCTAGACAATGAGACAGTGATGTACCTGTACAATAAATTGGTCCCAAATTTCATAGTTATTTGCATTTACTGCTGTTACTACAGTGTGTCCCTCCTATTTCCCTGTAGCCTGGCTGTGATTTAATCATCCTCTCCCTCTTCCTGGCTGCCATTTTTAGATTTATTACCGTTCATACATTGTTAAATCCTGGCAAAAAAAAAATCATCTTTTCACCCACTGTTTGTGAATAATTACCTACTATTAATAAATAAGACTTCAACCTGCAAACAAACCTCATCTGCATTCTTCACACAGTTATGAGAAAAACAAGGTACACCCATTAGGATATGAAAAAAATACATCTGGTCCTTAGGGCTTAAAATGAGGTAAATACAATCTCAGATGAACAACACATGATAAATTACACTGTGTCATTATTTAACAGAAATTAGGCCAAAATGTAGACGTCCTTACTGCTTCCATCGAAATTAAGAGGGTAAGAAGCAGCCAGGTGCTAGTCAAATGCTCTTGATCAACTGATCATCAGCACCTCTATAAGGCCTCTTTCACACGAGCGTCGCGGATTTGTTCAGGATGCCTTGCGGATGCGTTGCGTTTTTAACACGCGGATTGGATGCGGATGCAATGCGTTGCGTTTTTAACGCACCCCCATTCATTTCTATGGAGCCTGGGCTGCGTGAAAAACGCAGAATATAGAACATGCTGCGTTTTTCACGCAACGCAGAAGTGATGCTTGAAAAAAAACGCTCATGTGAAAAGCCCCATTAAAATGAATGGGTCAGGATTCAGTGCGGGTGCAATGCGTTCGCATCACGCATTGCACCCGCGCGGAAATCTCGCCCGTGTGAAAGGGGCCTAAAAGCAGAAGTTTTGGCAGTTTGCTGGTCTGGAGCATTCAGGTGTGTGTTAGCATAAGGCTACATTCACACGTCCATATTTTGCGGATCCGCAAAACACGGACAATGGCAATGTGCATTCCGCAATTTGCGGAACGTGCGTAATAGAAATGCCTTTTCTTGTCCATGTATTCGGGAGCCGCGGAACGGAAGTGCGGATGCCGTTCGCATCTTTTGCGGCCCCATTGAAATGAATGGATCTGCATCCTATCCGCATAAATGTCCGCAAATGCGGAAACGGATGCGGATGCAAAATACGGACGTGTGAATGGGGCCTTAGGCCAAGGAGGAAAGACATCAGAAATGAGCTTAGAGAAGCATTTGTTGCTGCCTATTTATCTAGGAAAGGTTAGAAGGCCATTTCCAAACAATTTGAAGTTTGTAATTTTACAGTGAGAAAGATTATTCACAAGTGCAAAATATGGAAGACAGTTTAGCATCTTCTCAGGAGAGGACATCCCAGCAAATTCACCCCAAGGTCAGACTATGCAATGCTAAGAAAAACTGCAAAAAACCCCCCAGAAAACCCCCCCAAGAGCAACATCCGCGACTCTACTGGCCTCAGGTTAGTTTCACATCTGCAGCAGGGTGATCTGGCCACTAGTTCCGGCAGGACACAAAGCACAGCATACAGCGGTTTCTGTCTTCTCTGAATATTTGCTGGGTAGCGGCTGGTTCTTTGCTGGACCCCATTATAGTCAATGGGGTCCGGCAGACAGACGGCAGTATCGGGCAATGCCGGATCTGGAGAAATCCAGCAGGCTGGTTCCCTACTGGAACAGCCTGCCACAGATCTGAAACTAGCCTGAGCGTATTCTTTATTCAAGTTCATAATAATAATCTTTATTTATATATTGCCAACATATTCTGCAGTGCTTTCCGATCAGAGGGTTCATGTATATACAAAATTATATATTACACAACAAAAAAAGTCAACAAATAAAACAAATGGGGAATGAGAGCCCTGCTCGTTAGAGCTTGCAATCTACGAGGAGATGGGGCAACACATAAAAAGTGCCTCCATTGTACAATGGTCCGGCCATCTTAACCAGGGCCGGCCTTTGGGGTGTGCGACTCGTGCGGTTGCACAGGGAGCTTCACTCCCAGCCACTTAAGGGGGCGCCCTGGCAGAGCGCCCCCTTAATGGCCCGGCCGTGCCCTGCAAGTGCCGCACAGTTGGGGGCGGCGGTGGGGCAGAGGGAGATGAGCGCTTCCATTGTGGAAGCGCTCATCTCCATAGTCTGCCTTTGGAGATGCGGGGCAGGGGAGGGAGAGGCGTCTCCCCTGCCCGTTCCTCTGATAGGCTGCAGGCCCTAGGCCTGCAGCCTATCAGAGGCCAGCTCAGGCGGCGCGATGACGTCATCGCGCCGCCTGAGCCGTACAGCGCGGGACACAGGCCGGAAGAGGCCTGCATCGCATTGCTGCCGGCTCCATGGAGGTAAGTAAGTGTTTATTTTTTTTTATGGGGGCATTTTTATTGGCACATGGGGGCATTTTACTGGCACATGGGGGCACTGGGGGGCATTTTTACTGGCACATAGTGGCATTTTACTGGCACATGGGGGCACTGGGGGCATTTTACTGGCACTGGGGGCATTTTACTGGCACAAGGGGGGCACTGGGGGCATTTTTATTGGCACATGGGAGCATTTTACTGGCACTGGGGCATTTTTACTGGCACATGGGGGCACTGGGGGCATTTTACTGGCACTGGGGGCATTTTTTACTGGCACAAGGGGGCACTGGGGGCATTTTTATTGGCACATGGGAGCATTTTACTGGCACATAGTGGCATTTTACTGGCACATGGGGGTATTGTGGGCATTGTTACTGGCACATGCGGGCACTGGGGGCATTTTTACTGGCACAGGGGGCATTTTTACTGGCACTGGGGGCATTTTACTGGCACTGGGGCATTTTTACTGGCACATGGGGGCACTGGGGGCATTTTACTGGCACTGGGGGCATTTTTACTGGCACATGGGGGCACTGGGGGCATTTTATTGGCACTGGGGGCATTTTACTGGCACTGGTGGCATTGTTACTGGCACATGGGGGCACTGGGGGCATTTTTACTGGCACATGGGGGCACTGGGGGCATTTTTCTGGCACATGGGGGCACTGGGGCATTTCTTACTGGCACATGGGGGCACTGGGGCATTTCTTACTGGCACATAATTTGGGGGGCATCTATGGGGGTGGGACACTTTTTACTGGCACATGATTTTGGGGGGAATCAATGGGGGGAACTTCTGGCACATTATTGGGGGGCACTTCTTACTGGCACATTGGAAGCATTATTACTTCTGGGGCACAGTGGGGACATTAGTACTGTTGGGAGCACTATTACTAACAAGTGCACTCTGGCAGAGAATTATTAGTTGGGACTTGTGGGGGGCACTATTACTGTGGGGGCACCCTGGCACAGTATCAGCGCAGTTATTTCTGGGGAGCGTTATGTTTACTATATTACTGGGCGCACTGTTACGGAACACTATTTGCTGGGCGCAGTTATTTTAGGACACTGTGTAAACTAAGATTTTTTTTTGTCAAACTGCAGAGATGAGAAATGGCTGAAAAATGGCGTCTGGTCTGAAAGGAGAAGATGAGGAAAGAGAAGATCTATATTAGAGGAGACGTCACTGGATATAAGAGGTATGTGCGCTATATTAGGTTACATTTCAATATAGAAAGCTATAAATACAGTGCAGAGATATATAGTGTGATATAGAACAGTATAGAGAGCTATAAATACATATATATATATATATATACACTGTCTTACTCTACCTACCTATATCACTCTATATATCTCTGCACTGTATTTATAGCTCTATACTGTATGACGTTAGTACTGTCACTTGGGGGGGGGGGCGCCGAGAGAAAGTTTCGCACAGGGCGCCATCTACCCTAAGGCCGGCCCTGATCTTAACACCATAGGGGAGTGGATGTAAACCTACATGAGCCAGTCACCAGCCAATATCTGTAGTGCTTCTAGGTGCATGGGCTGTTCTTGATGATGCATCAGGTTCAGAAGAATGGAGTTTAAAGGGTGTTAGTGGGGAAGAGTTAAGGTGGATTTAGATGGGAAGATTATCGGGAACTAAACTTCCTGCGAACACTTGTTCCTGACAATCTGCCCGTCTAAAGGTGCAGCCGATCACCTGATGAACGAGCGAAAGGCTTGTTCATTGCGTGAAATGGTCATTCGTGCTGGCACCTAAAATGTCGAAACAATGCAGCTATATGAGGACAAGTGATAGAAATAGCGACCGCTAGTCCTCACACTGCGGAGGTGAGCGCTGCATGTAAATGCAGAGCTTCACCTCCACTTAGTGAGCAGCCGACTATCAAAAAGGAACACTTGCTTTCTGACCATCTGCTGCTCATCGGCCCATCTAAATTCACCTTTAGATTAGGAGATGTTATAGGCCACCCAAAAACAATGGTGGTGATGTGATTTGATATGAGTGACGTTTGCAAAGTTGCATCTGAACAAACCGCAAGACTTCTGGAACAATCTTATTTGGACAGATGAGACTGAAGTGGAGATGTTTGGTATAATGCTCGGTGGCATGTTTGGTGAAAATGATGCACAACATATCAGCACACCTCATACCAACTGTCAAGCACGGTAGTGGAAGGGTGATGACTTTGGCTTGTTTTGCAGCCACGTCATTTGGGCACCTTGCAGTCACTGACTCAACCATGAAAGCCTCTGTATACCACAGTATTTTTATAGTCAAATGTGAAGCCATCCATCCAACAGCTAAAGCTTGGCCAAAATTGGGTCATGAAACAGGACAATGATCCCAAGCACATCAGCAAATCTGCAACAGAACGGCTGAAAAGGAAGAGCAAGGTGTTGCAGTGGCTTCATTTTTTTTTTTAATACATAATGACACTGTGGAATTTTTTGTGTTGTTGTAGTTAAAGGGGTTATCCCATGAATAATGTAAAAAAATGACAATCTCTTTCTAACAAAGCTAGAACCAGCCCTGTACCTCACATGGATCCAGAGATCTCCACATTCTTGCTCTGATAGATTTATATCAAGCTGAAAGCTCAGGGGGAGTGTCTTATCTGCTGCAGCTCAGGGGGCGTGTCTCAGCTCTCCCTATTACAGCTCAGGAGGCAGTTGAAAGATGAAACTGAGCATGTGCGACCATCTCAGTGAGCAGGTCAAAGAAATAAGAAATTAAGTGGCACTATACAGATACATTTTACTGAATATCTCAATAGCTATAGAAAATTTTTAATTACATGCAATTACAAAAGTATTCAGATCCAGGTGCTGGTTTGAAAACTGTAGAATATTTTTTGTGGGACAACCCCTTTAACTATTTTTAAGACTTTCTAAGGACCAGATTTTTTTCTTAATGTCTGGATGACTAAATTTCTATAGGGACTGCCAGAGATTGACAAGCAGTGACTTTTGGTAATGTCACAGAGATAGAGTGGCAGTGCACATGCTGTACCACCGCTTCATTCATACAAGGAAATACAAGACCCTTCCACTGTTCAGACCTATGGAGTAGTGTCAAGCTGGGCACAATGCCTATAAACAACATCTGTCGGCATGATAGACCCCATTAAACTAGGCATACAGCCCGGTAGGGTTGATGATTCTGATAAAAACAATACCTTTATTATAACTATACGTGACCCCATTTATATGCACATGATTTAACTGGTGCACCAAGGAGCCACCATAGCCCTAGGAGCACCATTTCGTTACATCCCTTCAGCTTTAGTCACTTCTCCCTTCCCCTGGACTGATGGGGTTAGACAAGATGTTCTTCAGGTCAGTTAGCCATTAAAAGGTCTTTACCACTGAGGATTTTTTTTTTAATCTAAAAGATTAATTCTAATGGCACCACCTGAAGTGCACTGTGATTGCATATTTTCTAAAGGTGAGGACAGACATGTCCATTTCAGCTGGATGACAAGCACATCATACGGTTCACTTAACTCTGATTCTGGGAGCAACTAGTACATTACAGGGGTTTTCTGGGAGTAAGATACCGATGACCTATCCTCAGGATTGGACATTCATATCTGATCGGTGGGGTCCTCAAACCCGGCATCCCTGCTGATTAACTGTTTGAGGAGGCTGTGGTGCTCTGGTGAGCACTGAGCCGCCCTCCTAGGGTGGTGACGCCACATTTATCGGTCATATGCAGCTCAGTTCAATTCAAGTGAATGGTCTAGGGCTGCAATACCAAGTGCAACCACTATTCAACGTATGGTGCTGTGCTTGGTATACTGTGAAGAGGCTGCAGCACTCACCACAGGACAGCAGCCTTTTCAAACAGCAGATGACAGGTTATCATTATCTTACCCCCAGAAAACCTCTCTTACCTTCTAGGTATCCGATTTATTACCTGAGCCTTCACCTAATTTTTCATACCCTTTTTTCTAATTCTAAGCACCATACATACAAATCACGTGTAAGGAAGCACTCATGTGTATAATGGGAGACGCAGTAAAAATCAGCACACATAGTTCAGCTTCCATTTCTGACATTTTATTCAGTAGAGGTTCTTATCCAACCAGTAGTTTACAAAAAGAAACATAAAAAAAAAAATTGAACAAAACATGAAAATACGGCAGATAAGAAAATAAAAGTTTTTCATTACAATAAACATTTCCACGACTTGTCAAGGTTAATAGACAGAGCTAGACATCACAGCGAGATGAGAAGAAGCTTTACAAAAAAAAAAAAAGCAAAAGGTGGGAAAATGATGAGCTCTCAGTCCCAGGAACTGGCAGCGCCTGAACTCAGAGCAGGAGATCTGACTCTGAGGGCATCAGGGGCTTTCTTATTAACCCCTTCAGCAACAGAAAGCTAAAATGGAAATATTACTGAACAAATAGGAAGAATCACGGTGTGTAATGCCACATTGGTCTAAATAAAAAAAGATACCCTGTTCACACGTATAAGAAAGTGATTGTTCTGATGCTTAAGTTTGCTTTACATTATATAAATAGGTAATGGTATGTGGACCATGCACGCACACAAGTCTATGCCTGGCTGGTAAGCAGACAGTGGAAACGACATCTCGTCCCATGTTGGACCTTGCAGTTCAGCGGCTGGAGACATACACATGGCTCATAGGACAACCAAACTGACTACAATTCCCAACCTGTGACAAATAAGGGGAAAATGCCACGGCAAGTTGGGAAGAGTAGTTAAACCATAACTTTACAGTACTGGCTTAACGTAAGGTTTGAATTTAGAGTTTGCAATCCTATTTTGTTCATTCTTAACCGTAACGAGACTACAGAATAGAATAAAAAAAAAAATAAAAATACCTATTTAAAATTAGCAAAAGCTGAAAATACAGCTATGGTTTACATTGAAGGTGCCCACCCCAGCCACAATGTGTCATGGGGATTCACGGGTGTGTTCTAGGAGGTCGCTGCTTGGGAACCTGTACAAGGTGTAACTGTACAGTCTGTTTCTGCAGGGAGTCCCTTCCTATTCAGGTTCCCGGGTGGGTTCTGTCAACCAATGAGATCTAAACTGTACAGGCGGCTACCAGAACATACCTGTGGATCTCTCCATCAGTGGTGACTGCATAGGTTAGATGTTGGGGCTGGTCTGGGCACCTCCACTGCGGACAATAGCTCATTTTCCAGCCTGTATGATCTGATGATCAGGGTTACTGAAGGATTGTGCAGTTTAATTAGGTGATTGTTCATAGAAAAATACCAATAATTTGGTCAATACACGCAGTCTGACGGCACAGTCAGGAATATTCACCAGTGCAAGTAATGCTGAGATTATTCGATTCACAGGTTATAGCTACTAGAGAGGGGTCGTTGATCCAGAGAGTTATTCTGATTGCTTGATTGGAGTCGGGAAGGAATTTTTTCCCCCTAAAGTGAAGAAAATTGGATTCTATCGCACAGGGGTTTTTTGCCTTCCTCTAAATCAACTTGTAGGGTAACAGGCCGAACTGGATGGACAGATATCTTTTTTCGGCCTTATAAACTATGTTACTATATATGGCTCTGTAGACAAAATGTATACTATCTGTATGTTGAGAGCACAATTAAAGGGTATTCCCATGGTGTATGCCATCACTTTATAATCAATGGACGTCAGACCTTTGGGACCCCTACTGATCAGGAGAATGAAGGGACTGCAGCCCAGATTCAGCATTGCTTTTGCTCACTGCATCTAAACTAGCAAATAGTTTTAGTCTGATTCTGCAGTCATGTCTCTTCCATCTACCATCTTATCTTGCTAGCCTAGAGAAGCTGGAAAGGGGGCAGATGGGAGTAAAAGTGGATTTCACTGGCCAACGGTCGGCTGCTCGCTCAGTGAAGGAGATCAGTGCATTTACATGCAGCAATCTGCTCCACAGTATGAGGACAAGGGATCGCTATTGTGATCCCTCATCCTCATACATCTGCATTGTTTCTGGGCAGCAGATCGCTGTTTAGACGGCACGATCTGCTGCCCAGAAACGACAACTGATGTACCTGCAGCTGTACCTGAGCGTTTCGCTCGTTCATTAGGTGATTGGCGGCATCTTTGCATGCGCAAATTGTCAGGAATGAGCTTTTGCAGGAACGTTCGCTCCCGATAATCTGTCTGACAATCGGGCCATATAAATCCACCTTAACACATGACTGCACGGTCATAGTACATGGGGTTTGTTTGTAGCCTGCAACTATGAAGAAACAAGTGTGCAAGCTGTAAAAGAACATTTATTAAGTAAATTTGGTTTAAAGAGGCTGGCCCACTACTGGCACCTAATGGTAGGACCAGCACCCACCTCTAGAAAGGGACCCTTGAAGTGAACGGAGAGCATACCAAGTAAGCATGGCCATCTGCAATGGGAGTTCATCGTTATGAGAGTTCCTAAAATAATTTCCGGCAGTCCTGTAGTGGTGAATGGAAATGTGACCGTGTTTCAGTGGTGCACTCTCCATTCACCACTATGGGACATCCGAAAACAGCCGAGCAACCCAACTCTGACACAGTCAATGGAGAGCACGCCTCATTCTGGAGGTCGATGCAGGACCAAGAGGTGATGGCATATCCTAGCGATATGCCATCAATGTCCTAGATGGGCCAACCCCTTTATCTGGGTTTTCTGTAGTAAGGTTACAGACTGAGCACATTAGGGTACGACCCTATGGTGCAGATGGCTGGAAGAGGTCAAGCCATGCACACCACAATGGCTGCACATGGGTAGGTGCTTGGTAGCACATGGTCAGACACACTGTTGGGCCGTACCCTTATTGTTACATGTCCACATACATTTTTCTGTGTGCAAAAACAATAATAATAATCATACGATGCAACAGACAGACGAGGGACCCCTAGTCCTAGAAATCTTTTTGGGAGACCAAATGAAAATTCTGTTCGGTTTGGACTTTGGAATAGTTTCCACCGAAACAGTGCAAAACCTGGTGGTTCCAGAAAATTTCCAGGAAAAAGGACCTGTTTATCCAGGGTGAAAAAAAAAAAGCTTAAATCACTCATTTCCAAGACAAGGCAGAGTAAAGCAGTACCTGTTTTTCTTTATAATACTGACAAAAGCAAACCTCATATCTTTTCCACAATGAAAGCAAGACTTAAAAATAAATATATACAGAAAGATTATAAATCATCTTTGGTCTTCTAAACATTTCATAAAACTTTTTTTTTCCAATGTATTTTTTTTTTATCATTAATGAAATTACAGCATTGATCATGGAACTGATCTTAACGAAGAAAACAACTTGATACATTATGCATCTTATATTAAAAAGAAAACAAAAAGACACATGTAATCCGACCACAGCAGATTACTAAAGTGCTCAGAGTGGTAAGGAAAGTGGCTGCCTCGAGTAGGCCATTCCTATTCTGAAGACAACTGGTGCAGGATCAGATTCTTTAACAATCTCCAAAAATCTCTGTAGGGAAATAAAAAAAAAGTTAAAAAAAAAAGTCGGTGGGAGTAAAACATGCCTGCCAAAAATGGACGCTCTGTGCTATGATGCAGTGCAAAGCCACGTGTGGTGCCACGAGATAAAATGCCACCTGCACTTCAGGCAATCTTTTCTGGGGACAGGGAGACCTTCATGAATAAATAGATACCTTTTCCATACTCCTGTTTCTGGCTATGGCACTTAGTGGCAATCACAAAGATGGCGCCGGTTATATTAACCCTTTCCATGCAAGCTCTGCACATTCGGAGCTGCCTTTATACTTTAGGGAATGCAGAGTAACTCTGCACTAACCAAGGATGCAATACTAATCAGCATGTAGGACAATGGCCCATGGCCAGCTAGTGTTCAGCCCCAAGCATTTAAATGTGCAAGTATATGCAACACACGGTGCCTGTACATGCTTGTGTTTGATGCCATGTCAACCTTCAGATGTGTCCATCCTTACCTTTGAAATTCTCATAAAAAAAAATTCCAGTTGCGACATGCTAAGAAACCCCTTGACAGGCTGCAAGTCCCATCACAACCACTGGGTTTCCATACACAGACAAATATAGGATAGACAACTTGTGACACAATACCACAAAATCGTATTTTTTAAGTTGGTCATCTTGCCCACACATTTCAGGATCTGTCTGTGAAGGCTCTCATTCGTCCAGGTCATGGTATATCAGTACTAAGAGTCTACATGTAATCTCCATCATTAAAGGGAGTCCGTCACCTAATTTTCACCAATATAACTAAGAGCACTGCCCCACAGACGATTGAAGACACCTTCCAGACATACCTGTGAGCACTTTGTGTCTGTATTACATGTCCAAGAAAAGCATGTTTATTCTGCTGGAAAACAGCTGTGCCCAAATAAAAATGAAAGCAAAAACAGCTTTCACTCGTGACTCGATTTCTAACAGCTATATCTTCTGATATAGTGTTTATAATGCTATGATTCTGGTATCGTTTGAAAGGTTGGAATGCTAGCTTTCAAGGTCAGGCCCATATTTCTAACTGGTACCAATCCCAAGATATGAGCAGCTAAAGCAGCCTTCCCCTCTTCAGTCTGGTTTGCTTTGGGCACTTGCGGCAGCAGAGCTGGGCACTTGGGAGCTGTTTCCAGCAGAATAAAAGTGGTTTTCCTGAACATGTAATACAATGCACACAGGTATGTCTGGGATGTGTCTGCAATCTTTTATGGGGCATTGCTCTTAGTTATATTGGTGAAAAACAGGTGAAAGACTCCCTTTAAGTACTTGTGACTCATCCTTCAAACTGATTATGCTGACTGAAGCATGAGTCACCAGCACTTATTGCCAGAGATTCCTTGTACAAGTTATTCTTATTGCAAAAGCCAATCAGATCATGTTGCTCTAACTTATTACTACTGATATTTCAGGATATGTTGACCCAAGGAAA
The DNA here is from genome assembly GCA_900303285.1 of Rhinella marina. Classification (NCBI taxonomy): domain Eukaryota; kingdom Metazoa; phylum Chordata; class Amphibia; order Anura; family Bufonidae; genus Rhinella; species Rhinella marina. Next base: position 798,772 of record ONZH01015602.1, on the reverse strand, counting down.
AAAGTAAGGAAAGACACATCTATACACACAAAAATGTAAGTTTTACATTCTGAGTGTCCTGGTTACAGAGCAAGGCTTTAGATTAGGATGTATATGTATTAAATACTGACATTCTCCTGATAACCTAATTGTAACTATAAAAATATGCCTGATTTCATCTGTTCAAATACTCTCCTCCTCACACGTATTTAGTATGGAGGTCTTTAGAAAGATCTACCGCTACCAAGTACCACAGGAAACCTCAGTGACGTTCTGGAGGCCTCTTGTGTCCCTTGGAGAATCTCTCACGTTAGTAGCCTGAAGAAAAAGTCTTTTTCTAGTGGTGGTCAATATCTCTCCCTAAATTATACAAGGGTCAAGTTAATCCACAAGTTCACGTATGGTTATGAAGCGTTAACTTTGTGGCACTGGGCTGGTACAGTTTTACTGGGTTCACCCTAAAGTTTTCATTTAAAAAAATGGAAGAGAAAGAAAATTAAACAAAATCTAATTAAAAAAAATAACTCGATAAAAATAATTTGTACCGTCTAAAGGAAACCAGTCCCTGATTTGCTTAGTTCTGAGACGGGTGTTAAAGTCTAGTGTGGTTACTTAACCGATTCTTCCACTATTACTCTGCCACATGTCTTCTCAAACTGGCAACTCTTTGCCTCCAGTAAGCCCCAAGGTTTTGACAGAACCTCGTATAATCGCACAGTGCCGAGCACACTTGACGGATATCCGATTTTCCATTGAGTGGTGTGTCCTAACACAGCTAGGTCACCGCAGCCAGGCCAAGAATACGCTAAGTGCGACCCCCGGGGAATGTGACTTGAGAAATTAAAGGCAGTATCTGTACTATGCAAAGTACTGCCCACAGTATGAAGGTCATCACATGTATTCTCATTATCCCTGGCTGATGTAAGATACTGGCACCTCATCGCTCTTCCCTACTTTCAGCCACGACATCCAAATGTCATTTAAAGTTTTCCTATAATGAAAATTTGAGAGGATCCGGCCAAGTGGTTACAAAACTCCAAATGGTCTTCTGGCAAGGCTTCCTTCCAGTTCTTGATGCCCATGATGCTATGATCCTTTTCCCACAATTGGATTCTCTCTGAAAGGCAAAATAGAATGAGTTAAAGCACATGACGACCCAAAGGAAAGGCAAGATTAGCTTCTTGCTGTAAACCAAAATGTCCTTCCAAAGGTAAAATAATATACATCAGTATAAATTATTATTAATGACTGAGGGTGTCACACTGACCTAGACACCATGTATGCTGGGACACCAACACTGCTGATAAGATGTTCCCTTTTCCCATAACACCTGCTATACAAAAGGACTGCTGGGTGCACACTGGACGTCAGACATTTTTGGGGAATTTTAAGTTGTGTTTGGGTTATTATACTGTACGTCAACACGTTGCTTTGTCCTAAGCTGAATATTTGTTTGGCCACAGGCAATACAAGTCAATGGCAGTCTGCTGGCAGCTGGTAGACCATCCCTGGGACACAAACACCATTACAGCAATTTGAGGCAATTTCCCAAAACAATGGATAAAATGATACATAGACAGCTTTATTTTTTTCTAGTCTTCTCTGCAAGAGTTCATGGAGAGGAACTGGTTCTCACTGATGAGACACAGCGAGGTGTGAAGACTTGGGGTGGGTTCACATGACATTTTTCCCATCCAGGCTGATGCCAAACAGTGGCATCAAGAAAACAACTTTCTTCTTTTCTTTTTTTCTTTATACATCAAACAGAAGAATAAAACATAATGTGAACCCACTTTTATTTTTTAGGCAATACTCAATGAAGAAAAAAAAAGTATGCAAATTAAGGCTACTTTCACACCAGTGTTTTTGCAGGATCCGTCATGGCTCTGCAAAAACGCTTCCAAGACTGGTCAGTTTTGTCCTAATGCATTCTGAATGGAAAAGGATCCGTTCAGAATGCATCAGGTTTGCTTCAGTTCAGTCTCCATTCCGTTTTGGAGGCAGACACTAAAACGCTGCTTGCTGCGTTTTGGTGTCCGCATGACGAAACTGAGCCAAACGGATCCGTCATGACTCACAATGTAAGTCAATGGGGACAGGTCCGTTTTCTCAGACACAATAGAAACCGGATCCGTCTTTGCTATGTAAAAGATAATACAACTGGATCCGTTCAGAACGGATGCAGACGGTTGTATTATCATGACGGAACCGTTTTTGCTGATCCATGACTGATCCAGCAAAAACGCTGGTGTGAAAGTAGCCTAAAGAGGTTATTTGGGAATTATTATCAGGATAGGTCATTAAATATCAAATCATTGGGGGCCTGACTCCTGGGACCCCTGCAAAACAGCTGTTAGAAGAGGCTGGCGCTCCTTGAGTGCCGCAGCCTTTTCCTAGGCCATGTGAAGTCGTCGTACATCGGTCACATGTCCGAGTTGCAGCTCAGCCGCATTCATGTCATTGGGGCTGAGCAGTAATACCAAGCACTACCACTATACGATGTACGGTGCTATGCTTGGAAAGATGCCGGGAGTCCGCAGAGCTCACCAAAGCTCCGGTGAGGTCAGCGGCTTCCTGAAACAGCTGATTGGAGGGGGTGCCGGCTCGGACCCCTAACCATGTGATAATGATGACCTATCCTGAGGATAGGTCACCATTATCAATTTCTGGATAACCCCATTTTAACTCCATGCCAACCAAACCACAGGCACCCATCTGCAGAATGCTGTTTCAGGGTTCTTACCCCTCATCATTACAGAAGAGGGTACTGGTTGGCTGGATGAAATGTCTTCGATGCAGCTCGGGCTAGAGTTCCGCACTGAAGAGACACAGCGGTGTATAGAAACTTAGGGATTTGTTTATTAAGAATTGCGATTTATACGCCTGTCTTATTCCTCATGCGTGGTGGCGGAGCGACAAAGTTATGTACATAACTTTGGCACTTGGTGCCACCGGCCATGTGGCATTGTTTAAACTATGCTGACTCTGTTGCTGGCATAGTTTAAGACCATTTTCCATGCCATAAACTGGTGTAGAAAATGATAAATGAGACTGACCGACTGGCCCGCCCTCTTACCCTACCCATTTTTCCACTACTTTGGAAAAGTGGAGTAAGTGGGAAAATATTTGTCACATTTCTGCTTTGTTTTTATGTACCAATACTCACTGGCTGCCATACTTTGCACTGGTAGACCCTTTCTTGTGTTTCTCGTGAGGTTCACTCAGCCTCTCCACGATGGCTTTAATCTGCTGGAGGGTCTTGAAAGTTTCCACCGAATCTTCTATAGTGAAGTGACAATCACTGTGTTCCTGTGGCCCCTGATACACGGCCATGCTGGCACAGGTCTCTGGAAAGAGAGGTGAAGTTCATTTGTAAAAATGGCTAGTAATGGTGGACGAAAACATCTTCTCTCCATGAACATCCATGTTCATTTACTTTATAAAGGCTTCAGTTTGGAACATGTGGCTCTACAGCTGCTACGGAACTACAACTCCCAGCGTGACCTAACATACACAAAATATCATTGATATCTATTTTACTTTATCCAGAGGAGACTTATCATTAAGGGCTCATGCACACGACCGTATGTATTTTGCAGTCCGAAAAAACATGGATGACGTTCGTATGCATTCTGTATTTTGCTGAACAGCTGGCCCCTAATAGAACAGTCCTATCCTTGTCCATAATGCAGACAATAAAAGGACATGTTCTACTTTTTTGCGGAATGGACATACGGAAAAGGAATGCACAGAGAGTAATTTCCAGCGCTCGGCTATTTTTGGCGGCCCCATAGAAATGAATGGAGGGAATGCGCAGTACGTCCTCCACCACTTTTCCCCGCTCCGTTCTCGGTGTAGATGTGAGTCCCAGAGATGGGACCTGCACTTATCAGACAATGGGGGCATATCTTAGCGATATGCCCCCATTGTCTGTGATAGGAAAACCCCTTTAAGCAATACCGTTTGCTGTGCTAAAAGTAAAAAAAAAAGAAAGACGTTAAAAGCCAGGACAGAAAGTAGAATACATGGGGTGACTTCAAAAAATTATATCCTGAAAACATTCTACCTGTTTTTGGAAAAAGGTTATCTAGAATATTCACATACAGGCTGCCAATAACGCCTTTTATCGTCATGTACACCTCACGGTCATCAGATAAGCAGCCTGCACTGTTGTTGGGAGAACAGGACAAGTACAGACGTTCTCCATGTCAGACAGAAGAAGGAGTCACTTTTAGGAACACGTTACCTTCCATTGTCTGCAGTTTTGATATGTTTGTGCTAAACAGAGAATAAATCTTTTCACATTCGCGATCTCCATCTATATCTAGCGCCACGTCAGCTGGAGCACCTCTGTAAAGCGAAGACACAAGAGGCATTAGTGAGCTCATGACAGGATGTACCCAGCACAGAACACTCTGATTCCCAGCTGCCGGGGCAGTGATTCAACTGGAATGAATGTGATGGAAGCCAGAAGCTTTCACACTGTCCCCTCCAAGTTGACTGCTCTCCAGATACAGTTGTGGAAAGTATTACACTGGGCAAATGAAATCTTTCAGCGTGGATAAAATGGTGTGCTCCTGGATTCTAAGTGCTTGCCGAGTGGTTAAACTCAAGTCAACCTCTACCTTACAGGACCACTTTGCTAAGTATATACCCCAAACATACACTCCCCAACATTGAAATTGCAACACCAGGTAGGACGAGCTCGATGAAGTAGCAGCTGTCGCTAAGATCTGCAGATGATCACATTTTCAAGCACCTAGCTCCAATCTGTGGCATGTGGGAGGGGCATAAAAGCCAGATTGAAAGCAGTTTTTAGCCACATGATGTGACAGTTATCACCACTTGTCGCAAACTGGGGAACAGAATCCATCTTGGTTTATCACTCCAGCAGATCACTATGCACCTAGACTGATATATCACCACTGTTCAGTGGTTGGGAGAACAATCAACTGGAATGACAGCAAGAGGTGCAGAGAGGTGAACCTCTGCACGGACGGATCTATTGTGAGCCCAATTGGGGACAGCTTGATGGTAATGTATGTAAAGCACTGTGGAATAAAGTAGCGCTATATACAAGTAACTGCATAAAATAATAAAAAATAAACCTGATTAGAAGAATGGCGCATAGTGATCCATTCTGTACTGCAAATGGACGTCACATTCCAAGCCTAGGGCGGCAAACAGTATCTACACAAACCATCAGAAGGTGTTTGCACAGTGTTGGGCTACGAGTCAGACATCCTGGTAAATTTGTTCCACTGACCTCATGCCACCCTTCTCAAAGGTTATCTTAGTGTACAGCAAGATGGCAATGGAGGCTGTAATTGAAGGTCTTACCCTCTTCAGCTATGAGTCTCGCTTTTGTCTCAGACACAATAATATCTGAAGATTTGTCTGTAGACCACGTGAGGCTTTCAGAAAGGTATGTCACACCAGTCCTACTCCCGGGATCATGGTGTGGCATAATGTACTGTAGACAAACCCCTGTAGTCTCCTTTGCAAGTATACTAACAGCTCAGTGTTACATTGATTTGACTGTGAAACCAGTGGTACGGCCATTTTTTCCAAAGTGGCGAAGGACCAATTTTTCAACAGGACAGGCCCTCAGCGTCTCCGGACTTGTCTTCCATTAAGCACATTTCATCTGCAATTGCAAAGGGAGCTGCCAGCAGCGGATCTTGATGATTTGTGTGCCCAAGTGCATTCAGCACGGCAGGACATTGCTCAGACAACTATTAATAACCTCATTATTGCAAGTGTGTGTACATCTGTGCATGGAGCTCATACTCCATAAATGAAGATGATTTGAATAGCTTGTTTCCATTTTTTATTATTTGCATATCATTAACATGTCTATAGATCCAGTGATTTCCAGAATTCTACATCTTTTCCTTCTTGGTGTTGCAATTTCAACGTTGAGGAGTAACACCATACATATTACTATTCAATGGCAGTGATCTATAACACTTACACAGTACAGGGGCTGCAGCCTTCAGTGCTTTCGGAAGATGCCTTGCAGCAAAGCCAGGTCCCATTTATAAAAGCAGACGGGTGGTATTTGCTGAGTCTTCTATGATTTCGTCTGCTCACTCTGCTCAACACCTCTATCCATTCATTGGCTTCAACACAGTTACTAGCGTGTATATACAGGGGCTTATCACCATAAATCACCTGGAACATCTGGAACATAACCATGTATTACATATAGACCATAAATAACTAGAATATATATCTTTTTATATTATAACCATGCCATACATTTACAGATCTGGAGGCTGGCAGTTCCCCGCAGGACTGTAATTGTATGGCATGGGAATGGCACGGCTTGGGAGCTGTGTCTGTGCCATTAACAGTGGACATCAGCTGTAACATAAACTCAGAACTAGCACTGATCCTGGCCAATTACCCCCTTAGATGTTGAAATTGCATCAACCACAGCACCTAAGAGGGTGATCCCCTCCCTTCGAAAACTAGACTGCAGGGCAGTATTCCAACAAACACCTCCAAGATGACCACTGATTTGCTAAAGAAACTGAGGGAAAGGTGCTGGACTGGCCAAGCATGTCTCCAGACCTAAACCCTATTGAACATATGTGGGACATCCTCAAATGGAAGGTGGAGGAGCATCTCTAACATCCACCAGCTCAGTGATGTCATCATGGAGGAGTGGAAGAGGATTCCAGTGGCAACCTGTAAAGCTCTAGTGAACTCCATGCCCAAGAGAGTTAAGGCAGTGCTGGAAAATAATGCTGGGCACATAAAATATTGACACTTCGGGCACAATTTGGCCATTTTCACTTAGGGGTGTACTCACTTTTGTTGCCAGCGGTTTAGACATTAATGGCTGTGTATTGGGTTATTTTGAGAGCACACCAAATTTACACTGTTATACAAGCTGTACACTGACTACTTTACACATCAAAGTGTCAGATCTCAAGTTTAGTCCCATGAAAAGATATACTGTATTTTTCGCTTTATAAGACGTACTTTTTCCCCCCAAAAGTAGGGGGAAATGGCTGTGCGTCTTATAAAGCGAATACCAGTGAACGCATCCATTATGGAAGCGCTCACTAGTATGTAATAGGTGCCGGAAGCGGGGAAACATACTTACCCTCCTGTGCTGCATCTCCGTTCCGGGTCCGGCACTCCTCTGTCTTTTCCTGGCGGCACTGCACTGCCCTGACCGCGTACATCGTCAGAACGTAGTGCGTGCACTCTGACCTGACGCTGCACGCAGTCAAGTGACATAGCAGCGCGGGCAGAGAAGACAGAGGAGCGCCGGACCCGGAGCGGAGCCACGGAGCAGGAGAGGTAAGAGAGTTTTTTATTTTATTCTGATGGGGGCAGAGTGGGCTGATCTGAGGTCTGATGGGGGCACAATGGGCTAATCTGCGGTCTGATGGGGGCACAATGGGCTAATCTGAGGTCTGATGGGGGCACAGTGGGCTGATGTGAGGTCTGATGTGGGCACAGTGGGCTGATCTGAGGTCTGATGGGTGCACAGTGGGCTGATCCGAGGTCTGATAGGGGCACAGTGGGCTGATATGGGGGCACAGTGGGCTGATCCGAGGTCTGATAGGGGCACAGTGGGCTGATCTGAGGTAAGATGGGGGCACAGTGGGCTAATCTGAGGTCTGATGGGGGCACAATGGGCTGATGTGAGGTCTGATATAGGCACAGTGGTCTGATCTGAGGTCTGATGGGGGCACAGTGGGCTGATCCGAGGTCTGATGGGGGCACAGTGGGCTGATCCGAGGTCTGATGGGGGCACAGTGGGCTGATCCGAGGTCTGATGGGGGCACAGTGGACTGATATTGGGGCACAGTGGGCTGATCTGAGGTCTGATAGGGGCACAGTGGGCTGATATGGGGGCACAGTGGGCTGATCTGAGGTAAGATGGGGGCACTGTGGGTTGATCTGAGGTCTGATGGGGGTACAGTGGGCTGATCTGAGGTCTGATGGGGGCACAGTGGGCTGATCTGAGGTCTGATGGGGGTCTGAAAGGGCTGATCTGAGGTCTGATGTGATGTCCTGAAAGTCTGATATGAGTGTGATGAAAAATATTTTTTCTTATTTTCCTACTCTAAAATCTGGGGCGCGTCTTATAAAGCAAAAAATACGGTAATAAACTATTTACAAAAATGTGAGGGGTGTACTCAGTTTTGTGAGATACTGTATCTATCTATCTATCTATCTCATATCTATCTATTTCATATTATCTATCTATCTATCTATCTATCTATCTATCTATCTATCTATCAGATAGATGAAATTGTCAGTTATCAAAATGTATGTACCACAACACAGTACTAATGAAAGCTACAGCTTATGCTATGATAAAAAGCGGTGACACAAAATAATACATTTTATTGGAATAAGAAGAAAAAGTTTTTACATAAAATCAAAATAATTAAATAAAATAATCTAAACAAAAAATAATATAAATATAAAATAACAATTATAATTTAAATAATACTAATAATATAAATCATAAATTAAATAATAGTTGCCGTAATTATAACGACTTGCAGAATAAAGTAACCACGGCATTTATACTGTCCGGTGAATGTTATAAAAGCATTTTTTTTGCATTTCCCCCTGCCTAAAAATTTAATAAAAATAATCATCAATGCATCATACATAACCCCAGTTGGTGGCATTTACAAATCCGACTCCTCTAGAACAAAATTTTACGCAGCTAGCGATGGAGAAATAAAGTTACACCAAGTCCTTTAAGGCACAAACTAGGCCATGTCCTCAGGGGGTTGAACAGTATTTTCCTTACTGCAAATTATGCAGATGAGGATTTGCATTAAAAGGTTATTCCCATCTAATCTTTCATGGCAGAGAGCGGAATAACCTCTGTAAGCAGCAGCCAGGGGCGGATGGAGATATGGGAGCGGCTAAGAGCCGTGATAGATTCGCTGCGTCTAGCGAGGGTTACTCTGATCCCAGCCATGAAAAGCGTAGATGGGATTAACCCTTTGGCCATTGGGGAGAAATGCTATATTACAGGAGGTCAAACAACTTACATTATTTTTACTGAAGGCACTTTCATCCAGCTTCTCAACAGCCAGGATACTTTTAATAGGGATCCGGAAGACTGGCTCTTTATCTGACGAAGAAACAAGACCGTGATGTTAGAAAGATATCAGCCAGACATGGACGGGTCCTAATGCAAGCATGGTGCATGGTACTACACTCTTTTACACTGAGGTTTCTTCAGGGGAGGGGAAGTTATGTGCATATGGGACGGTACCATTGAGGATCTGCATGCAGTAAATCCACATCATATTACAGTGCCAACAAAGAGAAGATTATAGCAAATCTCACCCACATGTTGCTGATAAAAGGATATTGACCTGTAGTTCGAATGTTAAATCTGCAGCATGTCAATTTATGCTGTGAATTTCCACCAGAGGCTTAACCTCCCCCCCCCCCCCCCAAGTGTTAGCAGTGGATATTTCCATCAAAAAATTACCTCTGGTGTGGATGTACCCTAAAAGGTGCAATATAAGTCCCATACCTAACTAGGCTCACATTTTCTGAATTTTGACACGTAATCATCTTCATTCTGGTTATTCTTGGGACTCATGCACACATGTCCGTCTGTCCGTTTTTAATGGCCTTTTTTTTTTTTATAAAATCCCAACCCCTGCAGTATACATGTCCCCCAGCAGTAATAATGTCCCCCATAGTGTCCCCAGCAGTAATATCATCCCCTATAGTGGTCCCCAATGTCCCCCATAGTGGTCCTCATCTGTAATTTTTTTTTGCAAAAATTTTTAAAAAAAAATCACTTACCTCATCCACTTGCATGCACCAAGGCAGTCTCTCCTCTCTTGATTGTAAAGGACCTGTATTCAGCGTGATGATGTAACCACGCGATCATGATGGGAGTGCGCAATGAAGTCATCATGCCGAGCGCAGGTCCTTCGGCCAGTCCTTCACAATCTAGAGAGGAGCGACTGCCTCTGTGCATGCAAGTGGATGAAGTGAGTGATGGCTGTTAATCACCCTTTTACTTAAAGGGGTTCTCCGAGTTATACATATTGATGACCTATCCTCAGGATAGGTCATCAATATCAGATCGGCGGGGGTCCGACACCCGGTACCCCCGCCGATCAGCTGTTTGAAGAGGAGGTGCGCGCCGTGTCAGCGCTGCTTCCTCTTCACTGTTTACATGCTGGCCGTAACGGGGGTAGTGGTGAGTAGGTGTAATTACACCTCACCGCCCCATTCATTTCAATGGAAAGAATCGTTCCCATACAAGTCTATGGAACGTGGAGCACTAGTACATGATATTAGCATGTGGGACCGCAGCGGCAACCGGACAATAGAAAAGATAGCTACCTCCTGCTGACACTTGCCCTTTGGATGGCAATGGAAAATTCAGTGGAGATCTGACAAAGCAGGTACCTGCACACCCTCTACACGCATGTATATCCACTGGCACTAATGAAATTATGAAGGTTATTTTGAGTTATTTTGCTCCATAGCCCTGGCTGTAATGGTAGATTCTCTGCACTGACTAATGGAATGTAAGTTGGTCGTTGCTCATTATTACTTTCATTGCTCGCACTCCTTCTATACTCTTTGGTTGGATGTTCATATTCGGAGATGAGCTGCCGACAAGTGTGAGCGTTCAGCCAACAAATGAACGTCTGTTCATTGTCACCCGGTGGACCTTATACATGGGGCAATGATTGAAAATGAGCATTGGTCCGAATGTTTTTTCAGCTCAAGTACAAGGCCCTTACTGTAATAATGTCTTGTCTGCACAGACGATGACAGAGACCCATGAGGTGACAACAGAAAAGTTGCCATGTTCCTGCTAAGTAGCTGATAGAAATTCATCACTGTTCATATTTGCACCATGCAATACTCACCTTTATGTTTGTGGTAGGTAAACTCTCGACTTGTTAGAGAAAACCATCTCTTATTGAAGCTCTTCTTTACCATCCGAGTGCGGCCCTGAGCTCGCTTGTACATCTCTCTGAGGTAGAAGAAGGTGAAGAGTTTGGAAACATTAATGAAGCATTCCTGCTTTTCTACAACTACAATTCTACAACTTCTTCACCAAAAATACCTGAATCATACTAAACCGTTAAACATAAAAAGCTTTGAAGGTTATGGGCACCTTTAGTTTGGAAAAAATAATTTTATATACATAAGTTAAAAAGCTGCACTAAGTTTCAGGCCTCATGCACATGACTGCATTTTGGGCCCACATATGCTCTGCACACAGATGTCATTCTTGTGATGTCAACATCAGTATGGCCGTTGCGCAAATTATGGAATATGTCCAATTCTTGTCCGGTTTGCAGACAAGAATGGGCATTTCTATAATGAAATTGTGGCTTGTACGGGGAAGGTATCTATATTTTGCTGACCCGAACGCAAAATGGATACGGTTGAGAGCATGAGGCCTCAGACTTCATTAATTTTCAGACTCTCCGACATGCAGTTTGCAACCAGCTCGTCTCATGTGATGTGTTTCTCCAATAATATATGCTGGATGTGTGGTCTGTGTGTCCAGGATGCTGCTGCTTTCACTAGCTCATGTATTTGCACAGCTTCCTTCCTGGATTAGCTTCTCCTTCCACATCTTATGAGGGATCTCTTCTCCTTTGTGCTTTGTTCTACCTACCCCTGTAAAGTTTACTGGTCATGCTCTGCTTTATCTCTACATCGTCTGTGTGACCCCCCCCCCCCCTTTAAAAACTGCTTTGTATGTGCTTTACTACATATCTATACTCTGATACTGTAGTATCCTCCCCTCCCTGCTGCTATCTCTAACACCGAACACAGGGAAAGGGACAGCAGAGAGCTGACACAGGCAGCAGCTGTCAGATCTAGCAGGACAGCTATAGCTAGTTAAAGGAGTTGCAAACTCTACAGCTGCAAAATGGCTGAATATTTTTAATTAAGACTATTAAAGGGGTCATCCAATATCTAAAATATCTCCCCCCCCAATGCCCGTGCCTCTTATATGGATTATACTTACCTGCTCCCCGGCACCTGCGTTGCTCCGGATCCCGGCATAGCCGCTACATCTCCCCGTCACCCAAATGAAAACATCCGACGACAGAGGGAGCAGCCAAAAGCCGGCCACAACGGGGAAAAGTCCCCTTGAGGCTGGTAACTGTCACGGCCTGTTATTGGCTGCCACACCCTCCACCCCCGGTGCCACATGTTTTGATCCAAGTGACGGGGAGATGCAGCGGTGCGTGCAGTGATCCGGAGTGCAGGTAAGTATAATCCATACAAGCAGCCTGGGCTTTGGAGGGGATATTTTAGATATCGGATAACCCCTTTAAAGAATCGCTTACTTTTGCATTTAGGAAGCACATGGACAATAAAACAAATTTAGTGCAAAGGTTTTTTTTTTGTTTTTTTTTTATAGACGTTAAACAATATAACTAGGTCAGCCTGACATGTCTCTGCCAAAACATTCCAGTAATGAAACATCTAAGGCCTCATGTATTTTGTGGTTCACAAAATACAGATACCGGTCGCATTTTTTTTTGCAGACCCATTGACTTCAAAAGGTCCGTGGTCTGCATTCTGCGACCAAGAATAGGACATATTTTAGCTGTTTGTGGAACGAACCTAAAGATACAGAAAGCACACAGATCCACGTGCCTTCCACATCCATATGTCTGTTCTGCAAAAAGATATATGTCCGCAAAATGCAGAGCACAGGTCCACTGAACTCAATGGGAACGCAAAAAAAATGCGCGTGGCACATGGATCGAATTTGTATTTTGTGGATCGTAAAAAGGGATGCAGTTGTGTGCATAAGATCTTACTGTGTGTTGTACTCAATAAAACCACGCACTTACCCTTCCTTAAGTATGACCGATTCACTCATTCCACTTGGCTCTTTACTTTCAGTGGAGGAAATTTCCTGTAAAAACTGTGTAATAGAAATGAACATTAGTAGACAGAGTAAGAGACAAATTACTCCCGCTCAGCACTCTTCAGATACTAACTAATCTAACACAAACATGATGTAGCCTTGATTTATCAACCTGTATACGCCAATATAATGTAACATGTAATGTAACATGATGTATTTTCGTTTCGGCCGCCTCTCAGCAGGGGTTGTCGTGCTACGGCTGGATCCGTGGCCTGCCCCCCCACAGTGAATGGGGCCGGAGCGCAGTTCCGGCCCCACATGTGCACCTGCGGCAGCACGGATCCGGCGGGCTGTTCACCCGCCGGAACAGCCTGCCGGAGCCCCGCGCCGCAGGTGTGGAAGTAGCCTAAGACGTAACCAGGAATTCTGGCTAAGGGTCTATGTATACTTCAATCCTTTATAATTCCTAAGCTTTGGTCCTATTATATGTGATGTTCATCGCTGTCAGCTAACCTTTTTAACATCTGCTGTGTAGGTTTCTTCCTCGAACATCTTGTAGAAATCACACATGAATGGTTCTTTGAAGCTGGACTGTGGAGAGGACCGGACATGGTTTTAGGTTGCAGGGCTCAGGATACAAGGGAATGAAAATAAAATTCAATCCTGATGATACTTACGGTTTTATTTTTTGACAAACTGCCAACACTTCCTAGAGTCTGAATGGTTTTTGATATGAGTGTCAACACCCGGGATGTCTGTGCGTCCTGTGCAAGGGAAACAGGGAGAGTTGAATTAATTTATGAAGAATCAAGAACGGTCCATACGTCCGTAGAATGCCCCATAGGACACGCTCATGTACCCTACATGGGAAGCCTCAGATCGGAGCAAGCACATAGAAGTGTCAGGTTTCTATAGCCCTTGACAGCAGAATACCATACAAAAACAGAAAATTCCCAGTAAAAATATTCATAAGGCAGTCTGCACAAGATCTCAAAAGTGAATGGGCCATAAGTGGCTGCCAGACAATACTGGTGGTGGGTAACATGCTGTGAAAACAAAGGATGAGGCATGTTGAAATCAAACAGCTCAATCCTTCTTTTCCCCAACATCTGCCACCAGGGGAAAACTGGGACATCTCCATACACATTAGATGGATGGCTGGGATCACCGGAGGGTTCAACAAATGTTCATCTAATGTTTTTGACCACCTTAAAGGGGGTTGTCTCATCATAGACAATGGGGGCATATATCGCTAGGATATGCCCCCACTGTCTTATAGGTGCGGGACCCACACCTATATCGAGAATGGAGCCCCGCAAGGTGGTGGCTGAAGGACTCCGGTCCGGCCACCACCAAGCCGGCTCCCCACAGAAGTGAATGAGAGCGTACCGCACATGATCGGCCACTGCTACCATTTACTTCTATGGGCTCGATGGAAATAGCCGAGCTCTGCTATTTTCACCGACCCCATAGAAAATGAATGCACAGTGCACCCTCCTTCACTTTCGGGGCTCCGTTCTCTATATAGGTGCAGGTCCCACAGTGGTGGGGCCTGCACCTATAAGACACTAGGGGCATATCCTAGCAATATACCCCCATTGTCTATGATGAGACAACCCCTTTAAAGCCAACCCCAGACATGAGACATCAATCTGCAGACCAGTGGCAGATCCAGCTTATGTTAACATCGGCCTGCACCATGATAGGCAGCGTGGTCATTCTGACCTTAGGAGTCATGTGGACGGACCTAATCAGTGATTAATGACGAAGCATACATCAGTCAGTAAGTAGGGCCACCTACATGACTCTTAAAGGGGTTTTCCGAGTTATATATATTGATGACCTATCCTCAGGATAGGTCATCAATATCAGATCGGCGGAGGTCCGACACCCGGCACCCCCGCTGATCAGCTGTTTGAAGAGGAGGCGCGCGCCGTATCAGCGCTGCCTCCTCTTCACTATTTACATGCTGGCCGTAACGGGGTAGTGGTGAGTAGGTGTAATTACACCTCACCGCCCCATTCATTTCTATGAGAAGAATCGCTTCCATAGACTTGTATGGAAGCGATTCTTCCCATAGAAATGAATGGGGCGGTGAGGTGTAATTACACCTACTCACCACTACCCCGGTACGGCCAGCATGTAAACAATGAAGAGGAGGCAGCGCTGATACGGCGCGCGCCTCCTCTACAAACAGCTGATCGGCGGGGGTGCCGGGTGTCGGACCCCCGCCGATCTAATATTGATGACCTATCCTGAGGATAGGTCATCAATATATATAACTTGGAAAACCCCTTTAAGGGCAGAGGATTAAATGTATAAATTACACATTTTACTGAATCTTTTCCCATAAAACTATCAATCCGCTCAGCTCCTCCTGCTCCATAAATTAGACTGAATTTTTATGTTTCATGGATCCCGTTACTCCTATGTGTATGACCACCACAGACTTTGGATTGGTTAAAAGTTCTCACTAAATATCATATGTATATAGTCAGCTTAAATGGGTTGAATGAGCTACGGATACTGATGATCATCGGCATCACCGATCTGATATTGATGACCTATCCTGAGGATGGATCGTCAGTATCTGTAGCCCAGGCACCCCCTTTAAGGTATCCAATACACATTTGTTCCGTGAGAACTGGTCCATTTTTTCCCCACGCTTTTTTCTTCGTTTACAGAAATGTTCGCATTTTACATATTGGAGGAGGATTACCAAAACTAGTGCAAAAAAAGAAAAAGTGGAGCAGTTATCTCTAGCAAATCAGATTCCACCTCACATTTCTCAGAGGCCTTCAGAAATCTGAAAGATTCACCCTGACTGGTTATGGGCAACTTATCCTTTTTTTCTCTACATCCAAGCACCCCTCTCCCCAGTTGTATTACTCTGATTTCATTTTGCATCCAAAATGATATATACAAAAAGAAATAGAATATGACATGACCACCACTTGACCATGCAGCCAACTGGATACATATGTCTTAGTGACCTTACAGCTGTGGTAACTTACTGGGTGGTGGGATCTCAAATGGAAGATATGAGGAGACACGACAGCCACAGCAAAGAATCGCAAGAAGACAAAACTGCTGACAGCTGAGTACTGTACATGGCGGTCATCTGCAGAGATAAATACAGGCGTCACAATGGGAATTTGAGTACATTAGACCTCATTAGACCACAGGAACTAAGCCCTGACCCATAAGCTCCTTACATACAGTGCAATGCAACATTCAATATACTGAAAGGATTGAACACAACAAGAAAACAACTCAAGCAGGGGCCGGTGGAAGGTCTACAAGTACAGGCAACCCTGCATCGTCAGCTGGGTGTTATAATACTATGTGCAGTGATGGATATACTGAATGGTGCTAAGGAGGGCAGTGACAGGAGACTGGAATAGCTGTAAATACTTATACTACAAAACCCTACATTTACATTCAGCACCATGATACGCGGCTGGCTGGCACAGAAGCAGGAAATGACCGCTCTACGAGGCCGGAATGAAACAGAGAAGGTTTTCTTGATCTCGAACTCTACCCGTCCCGTATACACTAGAGACTAATACACATGAGGTTCACGAGCAAAGAGTGAGATCAGCAGATCTACAGTCTCTATGGGAAATGGTAGACCTGAAACAAGCCACCTTGTGGGGAGAAGAAAACTGCGTGATGTGCCAAGTGACGGAGGCAAAACGCGGAGAGAGAAGTGCCAATGTACAAACTGAATGCCTCCTCTGTTCTAATGGCTCAGTAGCTAGAAGCAGCTAAACAAGATAAGGGTCCTTGCACACCAACATATGCCCTCCGAGACATACGGTCCGTGAGTGGGCCACATGTCCTGAAGCGGCACTGATCATGTGCGCGAGAGCGCACAGCATCATGGATTACTGTGCACCTGCACATAAGATCATAAGAGTGCGGGACAATAGCCCCGCGGGCGGCCCGACGTGCACAGTATCATTGTAATCAATGATGCTGTGTGCTCCCGTGCGCATAATCAATGACACTCCCGGACATATGGCCCGCTTATGTATGTATGTCTCGTAGAGCATACTGTGGTGTGCAAGGGCCCTAAAGCTGAGAATCTGAGCGACTGAACAGGATGAGATGTGCTCCAGAAATCATCCCTCGCCCCCTAACCTCAGCAGCCATTTATATTTCAGCCCCCAAAGCGGTGGCGCATGCATGTCTAGAGTACCTGGCACCATTAAGACATCCATTTCAATGAATATCAGTGGCCATCTAAAGAAACGTGGCTTTTATATATACATATGAATACAAAAGAATTAGCTTCTTAGGATTACACTGTAAGTGGAAAATTAAAGGGGCTGTCCAGATTGAACGTCCTAGCAGGGGATGGCGGGGGTCCCCTGACGATCACCTGTTCGGGTGTAGCTCCACAGCGCCATCAACTGTGCAGTGGACAGAGCTTGTTACTACAGTGCTGCTTCTATTGAAGTGAATGGGAATAACCCAACAGTGACAAGCTCTATCCACTACACAGTTGATGGTGCTGTGTAGTTCCGGTGCCGAGCTGATCGGCGGGTGTGTGGGGTATTGGTTCCCCTGCGATCAGTTAGTGGTGGCCCATCGTGAGACAGGCCATAACTTCGTTAAAGCTGGACAACCCCATTAACTCCTCTTATAGAGAATAGCTTCCTATTGCATTTACAAAGTTCCTGATAACAAGTCAATTAGGAGGATTCTTACTAGGGAAATGTCTAACAGCCATGTGTCGTAGTGAGGAGAACAGGTCACACATCACGGTGGGGCAGCTCATGCTGGATTTCACTATACACGAGAAGACCTTGTCCACATAATGTCTTAGATTGTCCTATAGAAAAGAAAACGCATTATACATTTATTGTACAAGGAAAAAAAGGCTGCTTAAAAGAGGTTTGTAGCATCAAGAGGACTCCTGTCCATGTTTCCTATTAGAATACACAGACATAATCAGGGGGGGAAAACCATTTAGGATGCCTTCAATGACCCAGAATGGAGAGACGCCAAGTATTGGTGGCTCTCATCAGCTTAAGCCGTACTTGTACTACATTTAGGACTATTCATCTGAATGGCCACACGTCATACTAGATCCCCCCAGTAGTGACAGGGACAATTCCCCCAGCACAATCAGCTGCTTGCCGGGGAATCTTGGGAGACTTTAATAGACAGAAACCAGATACAGAAACCAGGCCTTGCAAGGACAATTTAGGCTTAACCTTAAGCAAAATATTTTCGATTGGAAAACCCCTTTAATAAAATAAATGAAAAACTGTGCAATGTATGGGACTGTTTAAACTCAATTCTATAAGAAGTGTATTTCTAAATTTAAAAAAATTAAAGGGGAATTCCAGAAAAGACACTAATGGCCTTCAAAGTATGACTGTTGGGGGTCCAGGACCTTGTTCACATGGGCAGCTCTGCCTGGTACTGCAGTTAAGGCCTCTTTCACACTAGCGGCAGCACGGATCCGGCACCTAAAGGGTGCCGACGGATCCGTACTGCCACTGATACATGTGTGGAGCCAGAGCAGCGGTCCGGCCCCACACATGTTGACAGACATTGGGACAAGACACAGAGAACACACATACACACACATACATACTTACATACTCCAGCCAGGGATGCCGGCAGCACGTCTTCATGCGCTTCCTGCTCGCAGTGATGACGATTGGGCGCAGTGGGGAAACGTCACAGCTGCGCGCAGGAGGCGCGTGAAGACATGCTGCTGGCGTCCCTGCCTGGAGTATGTGAGTATGTATGTGTGAGTTTGTATGTATGTCTGTATGTATCTCTGTAGCCGGATCCGAAATGACCCCCCATTGCAAGTCAATGGAGGACAGATCCGGATTACTGGTGTGTTACACCAAACGGATCCGTCCCCATTGACTTGCATTGGGGGTCATTCTGGATCCGTCTTGGTGCGGATGCCTGGATCGGAGAGAAAACCGCAGCATGCTGCGGTTTGTCCTCCGGTCTGAAGACGGAACGGAATGCTTTCAGGAGCATTCCGTTGTATTCAGTTCAGTTTTGTCCCCATTGACAATGAATGGGGACAAAACTGAAGCGTTTTTTCCCGGTATTGAGCCCCTATAACGGAACTCAATACCGGAATTTAAAAACGCTAGTGTGAAAGTAGCCTAAGTCACAATCACTTAAAAAGGATTTAGCTGTAGTACTCTCCAGTGCCGCTCACAGGAACCCATGGCTGTGCGTGCATTACCAATGAAGGCCACAGCCCATTCATTCTGCAAGGGGTCAGATGAAACACTGATGACTGGCTGAAAGATATCAATTCACGGAGGCTGACTTGCAGTACACCGCCAATAGACACTTGACGGAACTCACTGCTTCTGCCTCTGTACACTGTGCTGGTGGCTGCTGAAAGCAGCTGATTGTTGAGGGTGCTGACATCAGATCCCCCCCACCCTTCCTATACTGAGGGTAGGTCATTAATATTATCTAGACATTGGAAAAGCCATCATCAGTGAAGGGTCATCAATGCTTTTCCCCAAACCCTTTCATTGTAGTTTTTGCTACTACTGCAAATTCAGGAATAAGTGCTGAACATCAGTGATTGTGTGTATATATATATATATATATATATATATATATATATATATATATACACACACACACATATATATATACAGAAATAAATGCTGGTAGCAAATCACAGTGTATCATTTCAGAACCAAACCACACATCGCCCCCTGCTGGCTGACAGGATGCTTGCACTTGCTTGAAATAAGCTTGGCTACAGTTCCATGGTAAATGAGACCATTTTAATATAAAACGTATCAACAATTTTCTAACTGGAAAACCTGGAGGATAAGGTCAGGATTACTACATTAGTTTCTCTACCTTGTGTGACTGTGGTTTTTAACACAGGAAGCTTTGGTTGTGGGTTGTAGTAATCAATATAGCACGTAGCTATAGCACAAAATACTGCATGCATTAACCCCTTAAAGATATAGCCAAATTTAGCCATCAGGACACACTGGGGAAGAGTTACTAATCCTGTAAATGGCGTAAACTCAGAGTACACTGACATGACACTGGAAAACGGCCGCGTGACAGTAGTTTTTTTTTTAATATCTGTCACCAGAACCACTGCAATTTATGGAGCTATTCACATGGCATTTTGTGGTCCCATGACTGCCTGTGGTGAGGAGAGTATTTTTTCTGGTGCAGGGGGGCTGTTATATATGTATAGGGGGATATAGGGTATAGGGGGTACAGGGGATATATATATATATATATATATATATATATATATATATATATATATATATATATATATATACACACACATACACACACATTATAGATACTG
This sequence comes from Rhinella marina, assembly GCA_900303285.1. Lineage (NCBI taxonomy): Eukaryota > Metazoa > Chordata > Amphibia > Anura > Bufonidae > Rhinella > Rhinella marina. The sequence continues at coordinate 778,589 of ONZH01015602.1, read as the reverse complement.
GGGGCAGTTAATGTGGCCCTAAGGGGGTATTATTTATATTGGCTGCACCACAGAGGGGTAATATTTTTACTGGGTGCACTAAGCGGGCTATCATATATACGGGTGAGCACTATGGGAGCATTTTATACCTATAGTGGCATGGAAGGAAGATGCGTAAAACTAAACCTGCACTCATACCTTGTGAATGTCGATATTGTCCCCTTCCCTCAGTCGGTTGGGGTCTATCTCACAGGGCTTGGGAGATTCACATATCTGGAACAGAGGACAAGGTGAGAATGCATATGGACACAGAGCACTTTTTTGGAAAATAAAACATAAGGCATGTAATTGAAACCTCTCCAACCAAGCGCAAACATAAAGCTCACCGAGTTCAACATAAGGACAAAGGGTATAAAGCTAAGGACAATGTAAAGATGAGTGATTTTTTAAATCAAAATTGAATCAAAAATAATGTGAATCAAAAATAATGTGACATCAATAAATATAAAGTTATACCTGTAAATGAAATAAACAAAATGTCCCAGACTAAAAAATGAGCATTGTCAAGAGACTGCCCCATGCGTACTGCCTGAAATGCCCAGCTTCCTCAGGGGTCCCATATTGGGGTCCCATAGTGAGCTTTATGTTTGTGTTTGGTTATACCATTTCCGGCACTGTGTTCATTGTATACAATTTTTAATGTGTCTGTGTTTCTCTTTAATAAAACAGATATTGGATTTTAGTTACTGTGGATGTGCAGCCTTAGTGCGGTTTTCTTTGGTCTTGCTTCTATTCCCAAATGTTTACCAGGGTATTCTAGTTATATCAAGTTATCCCCTAACCAAAAGATAGAGGATAACTATTAGATCAATGGGTGTCTGACCACTGGGACCCCCAACTGACCACAAGAACAAGGGCTCCTTACCCCTCGGCATCCCCCAAAACGCATGGAGCACGCATTGTGGTGCTCCATTAATTCTTTATGGGACTGCGAAGACAGCAAGGTACAATACAAGGAGAATGAATGGAGTAGCACGGTGCAAACTCAACCACCCACTCCATTTCTAGCGGTACCGAGGTGTACAGGGCCCCAGCAGTCAGACCTGCACCAATCTAGTAGTTATGCCCCATTCTATGGATAGGGGATAGCTTGATAAAACAGGAACACCCTTTAAGGAACATTTTGAACAAAAATCTGCAGGGTATAAAAAGGTTCAAAACCCTCATCATTTTTCATACCCTTAGGCCCCATTCACACGACCGTATGTATTCTGTGATCCGTATAAAAACGGAACGGAAGCCATACAGAATGTCTTCCGTAGTGTTCCACATTTTTGCGGACCCATTAACTTTTAATGGGGCTACGGACGTGTTTTGCGGCCAAGTATAGGACATGTTTCCGTTTTTTTGCGGGAGAACTTCCGAGATATACGGATGCGGAATGCACACGGTGTGCATTCCGCTTTTTTTCTCCTATGGAAAAATGGGTCCGTATGGTTCCACATCTTATCCGCAAAAATGCAGATAAGATACGGAAATGAACATACGGTCGTGTGAATGGGGCTTTATTGAAAAGATGCATAATTCGAATTATGGTCTAGCTCTTTGTTACCTCATCTATGACATTCTTCAAGGTTACTTTCAGATAATGATTTCCAACAATCTTCATGGTCTCGTCCATACATCGAGTGGCCAACGAGTTCCCCCTGAAGATTGTGTTGGCTTCTCTGTAAAGCAAAGCAACAGGATGACTATGGCGGAAGGTGGTAGTGGAGTCACTGCAATGTCTGACTACAGGAGCACGCACTGAGTGTCGTTCAGGTCGAGCTGTGCAATAGTTGTCACAAAGGGGACTAATTTCTGATGGTGAAGAAGGAGCCGGACTAAAGGGAGGATGGCATCATTCTTGTCTCTACAGATCTCTCCCAGAATGAAGGCAGCGGAGGCAGTGATGGGCTGGAACAAAGAAAGCAAGTTACAGTCACACAATGTCTCTCAAACATTGAATTATGTAGTGTGTAGTCAGAATTTACAATAGTTGCTAATGCTTCCATTAGTATACATAGCGTTCACATAAACCTGAGCTATCTGTATCTTCTCTACTTCTCAACATGAAACATAGCGCCCTCTTCTGGCCACATGAAATATTGGCGATAGATTTTTTTTTTTGGTTGGATAAAAGAGGTTTAAAAATGCACAAATACATGTCATATCGCATCTATCTCCCCTCACACAACCATGATAATGACTGCCATTTACCATCCTAACCAACGAAGCATACACAAGTTACTAGGACAGGGATCAGCAAACCTCAGCTGTGAACCTACAGCTCTCAGCATACACACTGGTGTTCTGGTAACTCACACAGAGGTGAAAGGTGGATTTTGGGAGTTGTAGTTTCAGAACAGCTGGAGTGCCAGAGGTTGCTGATCCCTGTACTAGGATATCTTAAAGGGGTATTCCCATCTGAGACAACGGGGGCATATCGCTAGGATATGCCCCCACTGTCTGACAGGTGTGGGTCCCACCTCTGGGACCCAGCACCTACACCATGAACAGAGTGGAGAAGGTGGTGGTTCCAGGGTCCGGCCACCACCAAGCGCTCTCCCCATAGTAGTGCAGCCACTGTTCCAATTAATTTCTATGGGGACAGCGCTCTGCTATTTTTGGTGGCCCCACAGAAATGAATGGAGAGTGGCTGCGCATGCGCAGTGCCCTCTCCACAACTTTCCAAGTTCCGTTCTTGGTGTAGGTGCGGGTCCCAGAGGTGGGATATGCCCCTATTGTCTCAGATGGGAAACCCCTTTTAAAGAGGACCTTTCACCACTCCTGACATGCCTGTTTTACTAGCTTCATGCATCCTCCATGTAATATATATATATATATATATATATATATATATATATATATATTATTTGCACTAGATGTTATGAATGAATTGCTATTTGTCTTCAGTAAAGGAACAGAGGGGAGGAGACCAGTTGGGGGTGTGTACCTGCACAGTCTGAACATGGCATCACTGATTGGCTAGAGTCAGTCTGTATAGGTACACACCCCCAACTGGTCACCTTTACTGAAGGCAAATAGCAATTCATTCATAACTTCTAGTGCAAATAATAAAGGAATGGCACAACATAGAGACATAAGAATAGATGTTCCAGAATTGTTATTACATGGGGAATGCATGAAGCTATCAAAACAGGCAAGTCAGGGGTGGTGAAAGGTCCTCTTTAATTCACAAGAAATCAAGTTTTGAGACTCTCTTCTTTTTTGCCCCAGTGACAATACCTAGAGTTATGCACATGCCAGTAAGAGTTGTCATAGGAGACAATGCTCTATGAGGTGTCTGTATGCTTAAATAAGGATAAATAATGAAAATAATTACAAAATAAAGATAAATAAATAAATAATTAAGAATATACTGATTAAAGATACACGTGCCTCATAGGTCAAGGTTTCCTATGACAACTCTTACTGACAAGTGCATCACCAGAAGTGTTTGATTTGTGCCCATGACACTGGCTGACCTGTGACATGTACACTTGGCAGCTGAAGGCATCTGTGTGGATCCCATGTTCATATGTGCCTGCACTGCTGAGAAAATGATGTTATAATATATGCAAATGAGACTTTAGGAGCAACGGGGGCGTTACCATTACATCTAGAAACTCTGGTCTCTCTGCAACTGCTGAGACCTCTGCACTTTGACAGGCCCAAGCAGTATAAAAGTCATCACGTCTTGTCCTGCCAATCAAAGTGCAAAGGACGTGGCAGTTGTAGAGAGAGCAGAGCCTCTAGGTGTAATGGCAACGCCCCCGTTGCTCCTAGAGGCTCATTTGCATATATTAAAACACCATTTTTCTCAGCAATGCGGACACATATGAACATGGGACCAACACAGATGCCTTGAGCTGCCAAGTGCACATGTAACAGGTCAGCCAGTGTCATAGGTACAAAACTGCTGACAGATGCCCACACTAAGCTACCGTATATGCCGGCGTATAAGACGACTGGGCGTATAAGACGACCCCCAACTTCTGCCCTAAAAATATAGAATTTGGTATATACTCACTGTATAAGACTACCCCTCTCCCAAATGAAAAAAAGTCTGCTTTGATTTCAACATGTTAATTTTAATTCAAATGCATATGACATGCAGGTACTGTATATAGCAGCAAAACTGTCACTTATAAACATAAGGTTGTTTCAAACATGTACGGTAAAGCTAAAACTTTGCAAAACAAACAAGAGAGCAAGTGCCTGGTGATCATAACTGTAAGCTGCGATATTGTAACAGGTCTTGCTGGCATGACAGTTTCCCTTTAAAAGCCTTCAAAATCCTCCTGAGAATATAGAGAATAGTATGCTACTTCAGTATGCTAAGAGCAGGGGGCCGCACTGTGTGAGGTATAACCAATAGGATTAGTGCAGGGGCGGGGAGTCACCGGGAGGAGAAGGGGGGCGGGGTCGGCACTTATTGTAGCAATATGCACACTTACACCAGCATGTAAGCTCTTCATTAATATCACAGCATGGATGCGAGGTGAATCTGGCGTTACTGCACCGCCAGCTTTCCCCTCGCATCCATGCTGTGATATTAATGAAGATCCGACATGCTTCTGTAAGTGCCGCCTGTGACCCCCAGCTCTGTGACGCCGACCGCTGTGACGGGGCGGCTGCATTAGCATACAGCGCGCCGCCCCGTCAGCGCGTACTAAGCCTCTTCTAATGACTGTGAGAGGCGGACTGCCGCGCATGCGCGGCGGTCCCAGGAAGCGGCTCTCTACGCGCTGACGGGGAAAAAAAAAACACCTCACACAGTGCGGCCCCCGTATATCCGGCGTATAAGACGACCCCCCACTGTAGCCATTATTTTAAGGGGTTAAAAAGTAGTCTTATACGCCAGTATATACTGTATTTATACTAAAGATTCTGCCCACTGGACAAACCCTTTAAACCATTGCATATCTACCTGAATATCGGGTGATTTCACAATCAGGGTTTTAAGCGGGATATAGAAATCTGAAGGCAGCACATAGTCTTCTGTATAACAGATGCTTAGCCTCAACGATCCCAGATCATCGTATTTTGAGGATTTGCTGCCATTGTCCTTGGGCTGGAGCAGATACCTACAGAAGGAAAGCAGAAGAAGCAAGGAGGTTATGAAGGCAAGTTTCTGCAAGTCTAGGTCTGTGAAGTAGGAACTAGCTCTGTGAAGCACAGCTCCATTCAAAGTGTAGTGGTTGTTCTGGGTACTACAGCTCATATTACTTTCACTGCAATGGGAGCTGAGGTGCAGTAATCCAGGTTTTGGTCCGGCAGCGGTTTTAGTCCAGTCGATTCTCTGCATATTTGCCGGATCTCTGCCGGTCCTCGTCAAAGTTAACGGGGCCAGAGGGCAATCATGTAGTTGTTGCCAAAAAACGATCCAGAGAGACCCAGCAGGCTGCTCTCTGCCAAAACAACCCTGCTGGATCTAAGTAATGCTAGTTTGAAACTATAGGATTAGCAAATCAGGGGCAGGTCTAGGCAGCCTGCCTAACCTTACACATCTATAGGATTAGTAAACCTGGCGCAGGTCTAGACAGCCTGCCTAACCTTACACATCTATAGGATTAGTAAACCTGGCGCAGGTCTAGACAGCCTGCCTAACCTTACACATCTATAGGATTAGTAAACCTGGCGCAGGTCTAGACAGCCTGCCTAACCTTACACATCTATAGGATTAGTAAACCTGGCGCAGGTCTAGACAGCCTGCCTAACCTTACACATCTATAGGATTAGTAAACCTGGCGCAGGTCTAGACAGCCTGCCTAACCTTACACATCTATAGGATTAGTAAACCTGGCGCAGGTCTAGACAGCCTGCCTAACCTTACACATCTATAGGATTAGTAAACCTGGTGCAGGTCTAGACAGCCTGCCTAACCTTACACATCTATAGGATTAGTAAACCTGGTGCAGGTCTAGACAGCCTGCCTAACCTTACACATCTATAGGATTAGTAAACCTGGCGCAGGTCTAGACAGCCTGCCTAACCTTACACATCTATAGGATTAGTAAACCTGGCGCAGGTCTAGACAGCCTGCCTAACCTTACACATCTATAGGATTAGTAAACCTGGCGCAGGTCTAGACAGCCTGCCTAACCTTACACATCTATAGGATTAGTAAACCTCGTGCAGGTCTAGACAGCCTGCCTAACCTTACACATCTATAGGATTAGTAAACCTGGCGCAGGTCTAGACAGCCTGCCTAACCTTACACATCTATAGGATTAGTAAACCTGGCGCAGGTCTAGACAGCCTGCCTAACCTTACACATCTATAGGATTAGTAAACCTGGCGCAGGTCTAGACAGCCTGCCTAACCTTACACATCTATAGGATTAGTAAACCTCGTGCAGGTCTAGACAGCCTGCCTAACCTTACACCATCTACAGCAGGGAGGCTTAACCTGGGGCCTTCCATCTGTTGTAAAACTGCAACTCCCAGCATGCCCGGACAGCATACAGCTATCAGGACACATTGGGAGTTGTAGTTTTGTAATAGTTGGAGGGCCGAGGGTTGGGCATCCCTGATCTATAAGATTAGTAAATCTAGTGCAGGTACAGGCAGCCTGCCTAACCGTACACCATCTATAGCAGTGGTGGCGAACCTATGGCATGGGTGCCAGAGGCAGCATTCAGAGCCCTCTCTGTGGGCACCCGCACCCTGGAAAAAGTCTATAGTGTACCAATATGCTTTACACTTTTACTGCCATTCATCAGCACAGGGCGCACTATGAACAGAACAGGCAGCGCAGTGAATTTAGGCAGGTTATTATGGCTAAGTGATAAAGTACATGGAACATATACCATGCTGGACTGTAGTATTCAGGGTAAATTGCCGTGTTGGCACTTTGTGATAAATAAGTGGGTTTTGGGTTGCAGTTTGGGCACTCGGTGTCTAAAAGATTCGCCATCACTACTTGATAGGACTAGTAAATCTGGTGCCGATCTAGACAGACTAAAAAATATTTACGGAAAACAGATACAAACGTCCTGCACAATATGATAGAAAAATGTGCGGATGTACAAGACTACATTTATAAATTCACGGAAAAAAACAATGCACTTAAACAATAGATGCAAACAACATATGGACTAAGCCCTCACTCTATTGATAAAATCTGAGACTCTTAGCCAATACATTTTGATCAAAACACATCTGTGCCCACCTACCCAGCGCCACGGTGGTCTCAGTTCAGGCAGGTCCTACGTTAAACCTACCTATGCGGTTGTGCATCTATGTTTAGGAGCGCTGACCCTGCACATATAGTGTGCTGCTCCTAGTTACCGCTATGTGCATCAGTAACCAATGAGAGGAGGAGCACACACCTATATGTACCAACTAATCAAGGTCGCCTCTTAGGTGGGACAAAAAGTACACATGAATGCTACTCCCCTGATAATAGGAGTGCATTCACACCAGAAGGTGCCACTCCTTCAAGACACATCAAAAAAACCGCATAGGTAGGTTTAGCGTAGGACCTGCCTGAACTGAGACCACCGTGGCGCTGGGTAGGTGGGCACAGATGTGTTTTGATCAAAATGTATTGGCTAAGAGTCTCAGATTTTATCAATAGAGTGAGGGCTTAGTCCATATGTTGTTTGCATCTATTGTTTTAGTGCAATTTTTTTTCCGTGAATTTCTAAATCTAGCCTTGTACATCCGCACATTTTACTATCATATCGTGCAGGATGTTTTTATCTGTTTTCCATAAATATTTTTTTGATATGTCTTGAAGGAGTGGCACCTTCAGGTGTGAATGTGCTCCTATTATCAGGGGAGTAGCATTCATGTGCACTTTTTGTCCCACCTATCTAAGAGGCGACCTTGATTAGTTGGTACATATAGGTGTGTGTGCTCCTCCTCTCATTGGTTGCTGATGCACATAGCGGTAACTAGGAGCAGCACACTATATGTGCAGGGTCAGCGCTCCTAAACATAGATGCACAAACACATAGGTAGGTTTAGCGTAGGACCTTCCTGAACTGAGACCACCGTGGCGCTGGGTAGGTGGGCACAGATGTATTTTGATCAAAATGTATTGGCTAAGAGTCTCAGATTTTATCAATAGAATGAGGGCTTAGTCCATATGTTGTTTGCATCTATTGTTTTAGTGCATTGTTTTTTTTCCGTGAATTTCCGATCTAGACAGACTGTCTAAGGTAACGCCATCTAAAGGATTAGTAAACATGGTGCAGGTATAGACAGCCTACCTAAGTTTACACCATCTACAGCAGTGGTGGGGAACCTATGGCACACTCAGAGCCCTCTCTGTTGGCACCCGCCCTCTGGAAAAAGTCTATGGTGTACCAATATCCTTTATACTTTTCCTGCCATTTATCAGCGCAGGGCACACTATGAACAGCACAGGCAGCGCACTGAATGTAGGCAGGATATTATAGCTAATGATAAAGTACGTGGAAGATATACTATACTGGACTGTAGTATTCAGGGTAAATTGCTGTGTTGGCACTTTGTGAAAAATAAGTGAGTTTTGGGTTGCAGTTTGGGCACTCGGTCTCTAAAAGATTCGCCATCACTGCTCCATAGGACTAGTAAATCTGGTGCAGGTCTAGACAGACTGCCTAAGGTTACACAGTCTACAGGATTAGTAAATCTACCCCACTGTCTTTTTTTAAATTTCCACATTATCTACATTACCAACATTAAATAGGTAGGCTCATATAAGACATTTATCACCACAATCACCGAGGTCCCATGCCCCCATTTGAGCGGTGTGGTCAGGCATACACACTACACTCCACTTAAAGGGAACCTGTCACCTCCTTTTCTCAAAATGAGCTGTTAACAGTACCTTAAAGTAGAGCCGAGTGTCATCCTAATGTTGTAGTTGAAACTCAGAACTGCCGGATGAAAAGGCTGAAAACAGAACTTTTAATCTTGCTGCGCTGGCTTTCCGGTGTGGGCTTGAAGTCAAGGGGGCAGCGGCCTCCTTGCTTCAAGTCAAGAAAGCCACTCCCCACTTGCGCTTGACTGACAGTTAGCCGGGGTGCCGGGGATCGCAGAAATCTCGCGCATGCGCGTTGCGCGACTGAGTACTGCGCGATCCCGGCACCCGGCTCTTCATGTTGCCGGCGCTTCAGTAGTCATTGCGCATGCGCCGCCTTACTATGCGAGCGCGCTTGGGAGAGCGCGCCCGCCGTCCACGCACGGGGTCACTGATGTAAGGCGGCGCATGCGCAATGACTACTGAAGCGCCGGCAACATGAAGAGCCGGGTGCCGGGATCGCGCAGTACTCAGTCGCGCAACGCGCATGCGCGAGATTTCTGCGATCCCCGGCACCCCGGCTAACTGTCAGTCAAGCGCAAGTGGGGAGTGGCTTTCTTGACTTGAAGCAAGGAGGCCGCTGCCCCCTTGACTTCAAGCCCACACCGGAAAGCCAGCGCAGCAAGATTAAAAGTTCTGTTTTCAGCCTTTTCATCCGGCAGTTCTGAGTTTCAACTACAACATTAGGATGACACTCGGCTCTACTTTAAGGTACTGTTAACAGCTCATTTTGAGAAAAGGAGGTGACAGGTTCCCTTTAATCCCCATGGGACTCACTGAAATAACTATGTACAGTGCTCTGTGTCTATACTTATGGATAGGGGATACATGTTTTCTTTATTGGCCAATTTTTTTTTATTTTTTTTTGTGGCACAATCAATGATGTTTTCTTCCATTCACACTGGCCAATCATTATTACAAACGTCTGAACAGGACACAAGAAGCAGCCAAAAAGTACCAGCACAGCAGTATACAGAACTGATATACATCAGCAGCCATTTTCCGTGTACTGTGAACCTGTATGGACACAAGACCAGCAACAGAAACAACCCTTCCAATAGGTCTGCTGAGCTGTAACAGAATTAGGCGAGTGGCCATTTTGGGTGTCACCATCTGCTCTGTATAGCGGTCGTGCCCATGGTGCTCTCCTCTTCTCTCTCCTTAAAGAGGACCTTTTTCACCGCTCCCGACATTCCTGGTTTAATAGCTTTCCCCATGTAATAACAATTCTGGAGCAGCTATTCTTATGTCTGTATGTTGTGCCATTCCTTTATTATTTCTACTAGATGTTAAGAATGAATTGCTATTTGCCTTCAGAAAGGGTACAGAGGGGAGGTGACCAGTTGGGGGTGTGTACCTGCACAGTCTCACTCTATCCAATCAGTGGTGCCATTGTCAGACTGTGCAGGTACACACCTCCAACTGGTTACCTCCTCTCTGTATCCTTACTGCAGACTGCTAGCAATTCATTCATAACTTCTAGTAGAAATAATAAAGGAATGGCACAACATAGAGACATAAGAATAGATGTTCCAGAATTGTTAGTATGTGGGGAATGCATGAAGCTATTAAATCAGACATGTCAGGAGCGGTGACAGGTCCTCTTTAAGTACCGGTTCTATTTAAGCAGACATATGAGTGGTGCTATGAGCAAATTATATTTTATCTCCTTTGCAGCAGATTTTACAACAATCCATTAGGTCGCATTCGGCTGCTGTATATCTGTTAGACACGGTGACAAAGCTCTAGACGTTAAAGATACCCACAGACATCCATGCACTCGATGGAGGCCAAAAGAATGTCCTTTTCAATTCATGTAAGCTCCACCTTTAGATCATTTCAGGTAATTCCCTCATAAATGGTGGAGACCATGTCACAATGATAGTTCATAAAGGCTACATTTTTGCGATAATGAATGAACGGCAGCCACAGGGAATGTGATTTCCAGTTGCTGCCGCGCTCTCTTACATACAAAACCTTTAACCACCTAACTGTTTTGCCTGAGTCCAGCTCCAGCAGTGGGAAAAGTAGCTACTTGGAGGGGGGCGGGCTGCTTTAGATGCTGCTATCTCCTGAATGGTAGCAGCTAGAAACATGCAACTGGTCTTGTTTGACATTCCAGACGTTCATACAAGACCAGAACGAGAGCAATGGAGTACAGGGGAAGATATCACTGATAGAAATCCGGATGCTGTGAATGCAGCTGAAAATGAAAGTAAAAGCAAATTTTACCCGCGATTATTCCCGGCTTGATTTCTAACAGTGATTTCCCCTCTGTTGCTTTGACTTTAGCTGTCATTCTGGAATATCAGCTTTCAAACAAGACCAGTTGCACGGTTCTAGCTGCTACCATTCAGGAGACAACAGCATCTAAAGCAGCCCTTCCCCCCTCTAGTTAGCTACTTTTTCCACTGCCCGAGCTGGATTCGGGCAAAAAAGTTAGGTGGTTAAGATGGTACAAAGCAGGTAGTGCTCATGAATGATATGATGGAAGATATTTACCAAGCCTGGTGGGACGAGTCGTTCCTCAGTACTCTCACTGGAATTCTTATCTCTCCAAGAAACACATCCTGAGCAAGATTTCCATTGTTCCACAGGTCGACTCTAGAAAAAGTAATGGGTACATTACAGTAAAGGACAAAATCTCTAAGTAATTTTAGGGACTTTGAGCCACGTAGTGCTCACACTTTATAAAGTACACCCTGCATCAATTTACATCCCCGATGTGAGGTCCAGGAATGCTGCAGCTGTGGGATTGATGGTGTATGCTTGTCCATCAACACTGAGTTCTAGATTTCTAGTGAAGTGAATATTCTGATGACCAAATTTTAAGTCAGAACTGACTTTTTTCCACTAATTGGCATCCACCGTACAGACGTTTTGCTTTCCTCTGGATCAACACTGTAGGATTATAGGTTGGGTCTGACAGACCTGTAACTTTTTTTTAGCGTCATTATGTAATAAATACGGACCATGTGGATATATACTATGTATGCAATCAAACAGGGCATATCTTTCTGGATGGGGCCCTTAAAGACTATTGGCACCTTTGGGGCATTTTTTTATGATTGAATTTTAATCATTTTGGGCTAAAAATATTTTTTTTCAATTGGTCTGTATTGAATATGTTCAGCAGTTTTTGAGATTCAAGGGTTTGCAGAGTATAATTTCTCAGTCCCAACAACTTATGGCTCATGTGAAACCTCTTTGATCGCCTGACCTCATAAACATTCATTATAGCTAAAGTCTTATTAAACTGATAAGAATATGGATTAAAGTGTTACAGTCATTCTTTCTTTATTTATATATTTTTTTTGTAATGTGTAGCAGCGGTGATACTGACCATTTTTGTAATATACTTTAATTACTGAAATCGTACATTTCTATTAGAAAAATAGTAGTAAAGTGGCCCATTTTGAGCCTTAGCAATGACTTTCAATGGAGTTCAGGACGGATCCGTAACCACATACATACACACAAACACATACATACTTACATACTCCAGGCAGGCAGGCCACACGTCTTCATGGCCAGGAGGCGTGCCGCTATGACGATTCCCTACAGCGCCCAGCAAATGGCGCTGTGGGGAATCGTCATAGCTGTGCGCCTCCTGGGCGTGAAGACGTGCGGCCTGCCTGTGTTTGTGTGTATGTGTATGTGTATGTCTGTATATGGTACTGTGTGACATGTGTGGGGCCGGAACGCGGTTCCGGCCCACACATGTCCCTGCGGCAGTACGGATCCGACAGCACCCTTCACCTGCCGGATTCGGACTGCCGCTAGTGTGAAAGAGGCCTAAGTCTAATAATTGGCACCACTTTTTGGTCTGTACAGATCACTTTACTGCAGTTATCTGCTTATCTATACACAGAGGTGATATCATTACAGGCAGAATTAGAATGACAGATAACACAGGACCACCATTCACAATAGGTGATTGTCAGAGCTTATTTATTCTTTCCTTGTACAATGACTTCTGCACAGGTCAAAGATCATGCCTAGAAAACTCTCCCATACAAGTCAATGAGGTCCCCTCCAGACCATTGTGTCTATGGTCTATGGGGCTGCCTTAAAGCAATACTTGTAATGCTTTCTAAATACTGTTAAGAACAAGTCAGTCAAGATTGCTGCCCCCATAATTATGTTCAGGAAACAGAATTAAAAAAAATCTGAAAACAAAGATTATAAAAAAGGAGACGTGCTTCTATCTGGTTTTAACTGGCAGAAAACATTTTTGGTGACACATTTCTTTTAAATGAGTGTTTATAAGGTCAGAAGTTCAAAATTAAGGCTTCACACGAGCTAAGAAGTGATACTCTTCAAACAGATTTTTTTTGAAACACAAGAGTTAACAAACCAAAGGCTGAGTATTTTTTTAGAAAACGCCAAATGAAAATTTTTTTTAGCCCAGAATGCGAAAAATACAATCATGAAAAAATTTCTCCAATAGGGTCCATAGTATTTAAAATGAGCACTTAGGGTAGACATATGAACCGGTAGATCATGAAGTATAATATCTACATATGTCCCTTTAATTGATAAGTATAGAACTTCTTTAAAGTCAATTTCCACTTTTAAATATTATTTGTATTTAAAGGTCCAAAAGTCTGTTCTGATTTAAGTTCTTAAAGGGGTTGTCCCACAAAAAAATATTCCAGTTTTCAAACCAACACCTAGAGCTGAATACTTTTGTAATTAAAAAATGTATTATAGCTATACTCAATTAAAAACCATCTGTATAGCGCCACCTGCTGTTTGTTCTTTTTCTAATTTCTCTGTCCTGCTCACTGAGACGGAAGCACACACTTAATTCCATCCTTCACCTGCCACTAGCTGCAGCAGAAAGGACATTCCCCCTGAGTTGACAGTTTGAAATAAACCTAGCAAAACAACTGGAGCAATGGATGCGGAGAGCTCTGGATCCATGTGGGGCACAGGTCTGCACATATCTACACAGAAACAACAGTCTGTCGGCCTGCAGCCACCGCTAGGGGGAGCTCAGGAGCTTACTGCATACAGACTTATTATTGAGTTCAATGTACAACAGTATGGGGACAGCTCTCAAGCTCCCTCTAGTGGTGGCTGCAGGTAGGCAGAACATTTGAATCTTTTGCTCTGCAGGGGGGTTGGTGTGCTGTGTGAAAAAAAAATTGACTGGATGCTATCAAGATAATACTTAAAAATTAGCACAGGATTTTAAAGGGAACCTGTCATCACCTTTATGCTGCCCGTACTATCGGCAGAATAAAGTAGAGACAGGTGAGTTGATTTCAGCAGTCTGTCATTTGTAAGTTAAAAGTAAGTGGTTGCCGAGAACCAACATCACAAACATTGCAGACTGGACCTTGAAAAGAATCACGGCCACCTGTGAAGAGTCCTGGTTATTCATGAATTCCTGCTCCCCCCCCCCACCTGCTGATGATTGACAGTCTTCTACCTAGTTTTCTCCCTTTTTCTCTAGGAGAGAACTACCAATCATCAGCAGATGGGCAGGAGAGCAGGAGATTATGAATAACCATGTCTCTTCTCAGGTAGATTTGACTCTTTTCAATTCCTGTGCTGCAATGATTATGATGCGGGTTCTCGGCAACCACTTACTTTTAGCTTATGAGTGACACACCGCTGAAATCAGCATTTCTGTCACTAATTTATGCTGCCCTCAGTACGGTCAGCATAAAGTTGATGACAGGTTCCCTTTAAACCGACTTAGATATTTAAAACATAAAATAAATTAGTATTTAAGGGTGAGCATTCACTTTAAATGGAATTCCTAGTAAAGGAATTTCCTATTGCAAATATTCATTCGGGAGTCTCACAATCTCCCCTCCCTAAAAAATTTGAATTTTGCCCTGCTGTTTAGGATGGAGCAGCCTGAAAGTATTAGCAACACAGCTTGTGGTTCATGGGTGATACATCCAGATATCCAAAAGAATGTGGTGATCTACATATGTCACCCACATGCAGATGGAGTGCTGGCAGAGCCCCTTGGTACACACACGGGGGAGGAAGATGGCTGTCATTCATATGTTTCTGCAGTGGTTATGGACCAGCAGGTGACCAAATGTTCACCACACAACAGAAAGCAATAAATAAAAAGCATCATTAGTTCATTATAACAAAACAGTCATCATCTAGCAAGGTTATTCACATCTTTAGCTATGCCACCCCTTTATGACTGGTTGGGGTACAAAGCTCTGGGACGCCCACCGATCCAAAGAACGAAGGAGATGCATTGCTGAATCGGGGAAAGAATCCTGCCCTGCTCCCATTCATTTCTATGGGGCCGACGGAAAAAGCTGAGCCAGTGCTCGGCTATTTTCGCCAGCCTCATAGAAAATGAATGGAGGGCGGCTGCGCATGTGCAGTGTGCACTACTTCACTTTCGGGGCTCCGTTCTCAATATAGGTGCAGGTCCCACACCTTTAAGACAATGTGGGCATATCCTACAGATATGCCCCCATTGTCCATGATAACACAAACCCTTTAAACGGGATAGTGCCCCTCCCTATACCCTTAAGGAGGGAATACTCAAAGAGCATCTGCGTTCAGCTAATGATCTTACACATTGCTTTTTAGTGAAGGGGGTATCCAGATTGTATCCTTTACGGAGATTCTTGGACGCTCACTGACTGTAGACACCCACCTGAAATTAGGAGAGGCTTTAACCTGCAGGGCATCACAGTCTGTGTAGGATTAGATTCCAGCACAGGATCTACGGGTCTCCCTTTTCAGGGCGGGTGCACCCTCGATTATCCAGCTTAGGGTTTAACTCCATCTGCTTTCCCAGCCAGAACTCTACAGGCATATTATTTGGAAACCCCCGATCTGATCCCACAGAACAATACAAGAGAGCCAAATTTTTTTTATCAATTTCAACTCATATTAAATGGGTTATCCCCTGATTAAAGGGGTTATCCAACCCCTAAAATGCCCCCTCCCCATATGCCTGGGCTCCTCACACATATTGTACTTACCTCGCTCCTGCATAGCTGGTGACGCTAGGGAGGTTAGTTCCCGTCACAGCCTGCTATTGGCTACTCCCTTTGCACGACAGGGAGGTGCAGCAGGTGCTTGGTAGCGTAAGTACAATGTGTGTGAGGGCCCGGGCATACGGGGGGCATTTTAGGGGTTGGATAACCCCTTTAATGTAGAGAACTAAAATACGACATCATATAGTACATGGCAATCTCTTTCTAACAAAGCTACAACCAGCTCTGTACCTCACATGGATCCAGAGATCTACTCATTTGTTGTTTTGCTAGATTTTCTTCGGGCTGGCAGCTTAAGGGGGGGGTGTCCTTTCTACTGCAGCTGGTAGCAGTTGAAGGCTGGAACTGAGCATGTGTTTCCATCTCAGTCAGCAGGACTGAGAAATTAGAAAAAAAGCAAACAGTAGGTGGCGCTAGACAGATATATTCTATTGAATATCTCAGTGGCTATGCTAAATTTTTAATGACATGCAATTACAAAAGTATTCAGATTCAGGTGCTGGTTTGAAAACTGTAGAATATTTTTTAAATAAAATGTATGTTTCAGGTAACATGACAGCACGCTCCTTCCTTCCTAGTTTATTTGGACAATCCTGCAGGTCTGAGTCAGTGCTGCGGCCCCTTCATTCTTAGGATCCTTGGTGGTCCCAGAGGTCGGACCCCCACAATCTTATGTCTTATCCTAGCGCTATGCCTTCACTTTATGAGACGGGAATACTTTAATTCCCAGTTTAAATCAAATGTATGTGTTGGCACACAGCACAGCTCTCTGTATGTAGGACACTATATGTGAGAATCCCAGCATGCCGACTTCCAGTGAAATAAAATGGCAGTATAGAGAAAATACTGATGAGTAATTCACACAGGAAATCGAGCTCTTGCAAGGTACTGCTAATGAAGCAAAGCAATCGAGTGTGAAGGTCTTGTTTGGTGGAAATTAGCATGTAAAACAAAGGCTGCGTGTGACATGCGCCCACGCATCCCTCCGAAAAGCAGTTGCTCAATAGAAGAAGTGGGGCCTGTGATCAGGTTACAAAGCAGTTTCTACTTTGACAACTGACTGGCTGTAATATTCAGTCAAAACAGCCTTATCATGTACTGCCGGCTAGTCAAATATCCCAACCAGCAGGAACTGGGGATCTGGAAAAGATGATCTAGTGTGAGGATACGCATCGGAAGCTCTCCTTGGCAGGGGAACAATAAAACACAGAATGACAACGTTATACACACAAAACACATGCATTACCGCTACCAAACGGTTAAATGTAAAACCGCAGAAGGGAACAAGCAGGTCCCGGGCTTAGGCTCAATTTACATGCGTGCTGTTGACCTACAGGCTAAAAAAAGTCTCCCAATATTTGGTTATTGAAAAGCACAATTTACTGCACTTTTCAATGCCACTGTATGTAAAAAATATACACTGAGTCTGCCAGCAGTTCTGTTGATGCAAAACTGCTGACAGACATAAGTTGGGAGGAAGGATGGGGGGGGGTGCATATAAACCTCTGTCCCTGCTTTTAATCAATGGAGTGCTGTAAAAATGAGCTTTAAAGGGTCATTCCCATCTTAGATAATGGGGGCATATTGCTATCCATTGCGTAAAAGCAAAAACAGTAGCATACATCACCTCCTGTCCCCTGCATGAACTAAACTGCTATCAATGGTGTCCACACTCAGCATATGCAGCTGAACAGGCATACAGTTGCACACACCTATCTATGTATTCAGGGGAATGGATTTTTTAAATCAGTTTTTCTTACTCCTTTAAAAGAAAAGAATAAAAAAAAACTTTAAAAAGGGTTATTCCCATCACATACAATGATGGCATATCACTAGGATCTGCCACCAATGTCAAATAGATGCAGTTCCCACCTCTGGGACTCCCTCCTTTCTCCAGAACAGAACCCCCCCCCCGCCCCAAAGTGAAGGAGAGTGCTCCACTCATGTGTTTTCCATTCACTTCTACCGGAGCTCCGGAAATAGCACGCTCAGCTATTTTTGGAAGTCCCACAGAAGCGAATGGAAAGTGCACCGCGGATGCACGGCCAACTCTCCATTCATCACTATGGGACTGCTGAAAATTGGGGGAACTCCCACAGGAGTGAATGGAGGGTGGCTGTATGCATGTAAGGTCTGCCCTCCTTTATGTCGGGCGGGGACCGTTCTGGAGATAGGAGCGAGTTCCACAGCTGTTGCATGCACCTATCTCACACTGGGGGCATATCCTTGCGATAAGTCACCAATGTCTGAGATGGGACAAGCCATACAGTTGCCTTTTCCTACACTTTAGTTTCCAGGGTAAGTATCCCTAGTGTGAAAAATATAAAGCCAATTAAGGCAGAAACACGCAATAAAACCGCAGACACATGCTGCTTACCATCCCAAGACTTGACTGTGACAGGGACAAAAAGACTAAGGTAAGAATCCAGCATTTAGAAGAGGAAATCAGTACAAATAATGTGACAGGGCATCTAAACATTACAATCAGAAGACATTAAAGGGCTTATCCAACCCCTATAATGAGCCCCCAATGCCTGGGCCCCTCTTATACAATATACGTACCAAGTCACTCCAGATCCTTGCATGGCCGCCACTGCATCTGGGAGCACCCAATAGCAGGCCGCGACGGGGACAAGCCTCCCTAGCGTCATTCGTGATGTTAGGAAGGCTTCTAAGTAAGTAAGTATATCGTACATGAGGGCCCCGGGCATTGGGAGGGTCATTATAGGGGTTGGTTTAATTGGTAGCATTCAGATAGCAATGTTCGCATGGCCAAAATACACATCAGAAATATCCAAAGTGTATTTCAGGTGGAGTCCACAGCAGAAATCCAGGCTGACCGTTGAATTTCATGGCCACAGCAGGCTTCAGTTATGACCTAGAAGAGGACAGTGAGGGATCTCTGGAACATGGTCATCCCGGCAAATAAAACTCTGGGGCTCGTACAGTTAATTTCCATAACGGAGACCAACGGGATGAAATTTCTGTTTGGAAAATCCCAATGAGGTTTTGTTTGGAACATTATGCTATGTTCTGCACCCATGAGGATCCCCTAAAGCTGGTGACCTATAGTTCATGTATTTTCTGCGGCCAGACTACATATTCCAATGTCAAACTGTCTCACATAATGATAAATATCATATTGTACCACTTTGTTAACAAAAATATTCATTTTACTCTCCGTGAAGGAAAAAGGGCCTTGATTTGAGGTTCAAACCATCCTTTCACAACTCTTTTGAAATCAGTGAAATTTTTATCAGTGGTCCTATGGATGCTGAGACCCCACGATTCAGCAGAAGTGCTCAGCCAAGTGCCGGCTGTGATCAACTAACAGGAAATCGTCTTTGGCATTCTGTTATGGATATGTCAGTGCAGGAGCAGGATCCCGCTCCTTATCATACAGAACTCAGCACAATACAGTCTTGAACTGTTTCGATCTGTAGGACCTTAGTCAAACACTGATTGCTGCGTGAAGATATCATGATGGTAACTGAGGTTGCATTCCTTTCTTCTAATGCTTCATACCAACTATAGCTGTCTTCGTATCTTCCTCTCTTCCCATGGCAATCAGTGTTTGATATCGGTCTTCCAGACTGAAACATCACGTGTGATCAGCTCTCCTGCTTAGCCTGAGATAGCCTCATAAATGTCTACGATCCAGTTTGTGTCATCAGTAAGGGCACCTAGATCTCACGATCAAAGCGTATCAAAAGTTTCGTGAGTGGACGGTTAGCCCGTTCCAGCAAAAAGTTACCAATAAAACAAGGTGCTTACAAGTAGAGGGATCTACTCTACAACAAGGTAGCTTTCTGATCCTGAAACAGTATGTCGATACAGATTTGGTGTAAGAGTACAGAAAACGTGGATTACAAACCTTACTTCAAGTTTCTCAATATCTTCTTCCTCTACTTGAAACTGGGACTTCTTAGTGTAGCTGCTTGACCTTGTCACCTACAAAAAAAAAAAAAAAGCTCTATTACAACTATGAATAGTATATAAAGGGCGTCCACTAATCCAGTGTCTGAGGAACATAAAACTGACCTCCCTCCATAACATAAACCAAGAGAGATGAGAAAGGAAGAGGAAGCGGCTGAGTTTGAAAGCTTTGATCCTACTCAACACATTTTGTAAGTCTTGCTTATATACAGTATCACACAAAATATGCCACAGAAGAGATTCAGGAAGGACACCGATTATTAGCAATAAGTCAAATACTACAAAGAAAATGACACTGCTTATACACCATGCAGTGAAGATAAAGACAGAAGTCTTCATTTACCTCAAAGTAGAATTTCTCATTAAATTGTGGATTACTCGTTTTCTTCTTCACTTTGGTTTTCTTCTGGTCAATTCTGAAACAAAAGACGAGGAGTAACATAGCACATCATGACACAAACTCCAAGTTAAGAGAATCATTTGGCATTTCATCAACCACGGTCTTATTTCCCAGGCTCAGGCACGCACATACTAGGGAAACCAATGATCCTATCAGTATGTTTTTGAGGTGTGGGCAAAAACCATAATGGTGTTGAAAACCCACAAAAACATGGGGAGAACAAGCAAACTTCAAGCTGATATTGACCTAAGCAGGGGTGTATACTGATCTCATAGGGCCCTATAGCAAAACTAAGTATAGGGCCCCGACACCCCACTCGGTTTTGTGGAATTTACATATGGTGTTTATAATTTCTCAATGTACTTGCACCAGACAAGTGGAATAAATATATTGACAAATCTCTTATTCACAAAGTAGAATATAAAACTGGCTGCCCAAAGCCACCACTAGGGGGAGCTAAGTTCATAGGAATGTATGAAGTGTTCATTTCAATGGAAGCTGTAAACCTCTTTGCACTGTGCTCCCCCTAGTGGCAGTTGAAGGAAAATGTAGTGAAACTATGTCAAGATGACAAGAGAAGCAGTTCACACCAGCCCTCCATTCCCCTTGGCCCCATACTAGCTGCTTGGCCTCTATGGAAAGTACGCCATTGGCCTTTTTAGATTCAGACCCAAGGATACAGCTGCACACGTGTCTGTTCACACATGTCCATTCAGCGCTGCCTATAGACACGCCGCACATGTGAAAATGCAAGGGGTAAAAGAAGCAACAGTTCCATGCCATGTAAAGTCCCCAAATTACCACATTCCGCGACTTCTCAACACCGTTTCATCCACCTCCGCTCTAATATTACACATACCGAACAATTGTAACTCGCACATAGAAAAGTACTTACCTAGCTGGTCCAACAAGAGACACAGAAGCATATGGATCGGAGCTCTGCCCGTTCACTAGAGGTAGCCCCTCACATTCTACAATACTACAAGAAAAGAAAAATGTATGTTCATCTTATTTAGCGAGGCGTGAAATCAACCACTATGGGGTTTTCTGAGAGTTTAATACTGATGGCCTAGCTTTATGATAGGTCGGTTGGAATCCGACTCCCGCCAATCATCTGTTCGTAGAGGCCGCAGCAGCCTCCTCACAGCTTACCAAGCTCAGCACTGTACAGTGTATGTACAGTGTATAATGGCTGTGCTTGGCTAATCTTGTACTCAGAGTCCTGATAACCTAGCCCACACACAGTAACTGCCAGCCGTCAATCACTATGTGTGGGCAGAGTAATCAGGACTCTCACTGTCTCTTCTACAACTCTTGTCAGGAGTTACTCTGTTTTTTTACTCAAAAATCCTGCTCCACATCAAAGAAACCTATGTATCACAGAGCTCAGCTTCTCATCAGAGAGAGGGCAGCAGAAATATCTTGGAAGGTTCACTCCATAGTCCATTTTGTCCAGTCTTGACATAGATATTGAGTAGGGAAATTAAACGAATTTCAGTTTTTATAGCAAAAAAAAAATAAAAATATATAAATAATAATAATAAAAATAAATATATATATATATATCCAGCATAAATCATAGTGCATTTAAAAAGGTTTTAAATCTGACTACAGATTACAGCTCAGTCCCAATGTAATTCTAATTCCAAATGAAATACTTTATGTAATACATTATATAATGCAACACTGTGTTGCGGGATAATCCCGGGGTATTCTGATTTTATAAAATTGACTCAGGATGGGTCATTGATTTTAGATCAGTAGGAGTCTGACTCTTGGCACCCCTATCAATCTGGGATTGTGGCTCTTAAGCAAGTGCTGCGTCCTCTTCAATGTCTCGCTGCATGGAGTGTACCCTGTGGTGTCAGTGCGGTGTAATTACAGCTGTGCCTCCCAAGTGAATGGCAGAGTTAGAGGTAAGTACCCTGCACAATGCACTGTTGATGGTGTGCAGGGCAACAGCATAGAGAACGCAGCACTTACAGGAGACCCCCAACGCTCTGAAACTGATGACGTGTCCTGAGCATAGGTCATCAATCTCATGAAACTGGAATACCCCTTTAAAGAGGACCTTTCACCACTCCTGACATGCCTGTTTAATAGCTTCATGCATTCCCCATGTAATAACAATTCTGGAACATCTGTTCTTATGTCTCTATGTTGTACCATTCCTTTATTATTTCTACTAGAAGTTATGAATGAATTGCTAGCAGTCTGCAGTAAGGGTACAGAGGGGAGGTAACCAGTTGGGGGGGTGTCACTGCACAGTCTGAAAATGGCACCACTGATTGGATAGAGTGACGCTGTGCAGAGACACACCCCAAACTGGTTACCTCCCCTCTGTATCCTTACTGCAGACTGCTAGCAATTCATTCATAACTTCTAGTAGAAATAATAAAGGAACGGGACAACATAGAGACATAAGAATAGATGTTCCAGAATTGTTATTACATGGGGAATACATGAAGTTTTTAAAACCAGCATGTCAGGAGTGGTGAAAGGTCCTCTTTAAGGCTCTGTTCACACTAGTGTCATGGCTCTCTGACATACAGATCCGCACTGATATGAATTGACCCATTGACTGCGTCATGTAATGATCAATGGAACTACTGAAGGAGGCTCTAAGTGCCTGTGTGAAAAGACATCTAAAAAGGGCATTTGTAGGAAGCTGATAAAACCATAGCATAACTGCCTCCAATCAGGGTACCAGCAAGCGATATTAATGACCTTTATAATAAGGGCAGGTTTCTAATCGGGGCTACCAAAAAGGTGCCATATGACACTTTTTTGGCTGTGCTGAGAGGGGGTAGAAGTATATGCAGAAAGCCCCCGACTGCCCCTCAGGAGGCCTTTTAGCATCCATGAGTTAAGGGGTTTAATGAAGGAAAACAGTAGGGCGGTGGTAATCTATGAGACAGCTTGCATAGGGTTTATAAAGCCGGTGAAGTCATGGCATCATCTCTAGGCCTGGCAGACTGGCAGAAGAGGTTAACAGTAATTTGGATTTATTCAAAGCCTCCGTGCTGCCGCCTACGCTTCCTCTCTGTGCGAGTTACGGAAAAAAGGAAGTGTCCTGGTGGCTTTTCTGAGCTTGTCATACTGACCACCGCGCATTGCACATGTTCAATATCCTCCCGGATATACTTACTGTACCATAAGCTGCTGCACGGATCCATTGTCAGTAATCAGCTCATTTAGCTTCAGCTCCAGGTGGACTTTTCCCTGTCAGACGGAACAATTACACGTTAGGCGGAGGACACCGACAGCTCACGAGTCACATTAAAAAGACACATTACTGGGAGAAGGACAATGCGGTTGTGGGTACAGATCTAGGTCATGACCACACAGATTGCCAACGGGGGGTTTAATCTGCATTCAGATTCTGCAGCACATTTCAAGCCTCTGCATTGCAATGGTGACACGGCATGGTTTCTGCAGAACATCTAACATTGGTTCCCAGGTTTCTATTCAATATTGAAGGCAAAACCTCATAAAAATAAAATACAACATAGATGAACCTGGCCCTAAGGAACACCTGGACGTATCTGGAGTGCAGATGAACAATGACATTGACATGATTTCGGATCTTTGGATACATTCACAATTGGCCCTAACACTGCGATAAAAAGCGCCACGACTGAAGCAAAAAAATAAAAGAAAAAACCTGCAAAAATTGCATTTACTCCCTTGAGACCAGATCAAATTTTAACTAAATACCTGTTTTTGCTGTACTTTTAGTACAGTTTTTGTAATGGACAATTAAGAGACTGATGAAAGAATCACTTGTCTAAACTGATATGGCCCTACATATGATGATGAAATTTCCACTTGACAGCAGTTAGGATTCCATCAAGTACATGTTCTTCTGCGTTTCCAAGGACCACCCGCAGTCTTTTGTCGTCCCTTCTGTGAGCTTCTCTACAAACCAACTGTAACTAACAGCTCCAGCTTCTTAGAATAGCCTAATTTATCTCTACAGCCAGGATCAGAGGTAGCTCCAATCCCAACTGTTCAAACTTTCATTGCAGTCCATTATTAAAGGAGAATTCACCCTCTGATTGGGTCCTAGTGATCTGATCGGAGGCTGGGTAAGCCTTCTGCAGCCAGTCCTGGGGACCTAGAAAGGACCCCAGGACTGTAACTTCAGTAATCTTGCTGTTGGGGTGCACTAGTGTTGCCCTTAACACAGCCTGTGTCATAGAGACAAAGACCATAATGTATTATACAGGAGAATGCTAATGCATTGTAAGTATACAGTTATTTTATAAGACAGTAAGTATTTAAAGGGGTATTCCCATCTTAGATAATGGCAGCCCCATAGAAATGAATAGAGGGCGGCTGCAGATGCGTAGAGCGCCCTCCGTTCATTTCCCAGCTCCGTTCTCAATATAGGTGTGGGTTCCAGTGGTGGGACCTGCACCTATCAGACAATGGGGGCATATCCTAGCGATATGTCCCCATTGTCTGAGATGGGAATAACCTTTTAATGGCGTTATAAAATAAAAATGTTACTAGAAACAGTCAAATTAAAAAAACGTGTAATAAAATAATAAAGCAATAAGCAATTATTTTCCATAAAATAAATTTTATTGCACATACTTGCATATGAGAAAAAAAACTCACACTTGTCACGTTACGTAGCCAGATGACCAAAACAACCTGAACAATTAATTTAACAGGTCAGTGTGAATTGTGTACAGCATAAACAATATAGTGTAAAAAAAAAAAAAAAAAAGGCAATACCAAAAATTGTTGTTTTTTTTTTTTTATATTTGCAATGCAAAAAAAGTACGTAAATTACAAACTATTTTATATGTATCGTGAAACAACACCAAAAAATGCAATTTTTCGCATAAAACTAAGCCTTATACAGCCATGGCAGCTTAAACATGAAGAGGCAGAAATTGAAAAAAATTAGCTGGTTTCATCTGGCCACAAAATACGCCACTAACCAAAAAAATGCAGAAAAATCATACACTACTCAACCCAGTCCAAATAATTACCCTCCCCACCCAACTCACCCGACTCCAAAAGCTGTGGTTTTAAGATTTGGCCATGTATGGTAAAAACGCTGCCAATCTTCTACAGCAGAACTGCATGTGGAAAACCTGCAGCATTTACAGTATCAGCAAAATGCCGTTTAAAAAAAACAAAACAAAAAAAAAAAACTCATCCACAAGCTGCAGAAAGTTTCAGCAATGAAATCTGCACATCAGCAGCACATTAGACAACCTCAATTCTGGTGCAGTCAAAAGCAGAGACTATACAATGGACTACACCAGAAATCCTCCATGTTGTGGCTGTATCCCACATATCATGCGCATCCCCACCTCTTCAACACTTTACATATCTGGCACTAACCATAAACCCATGTATACTGCTGTTTCTTATATCTTTGTAACCAAAGTGACTTCTTTACAATACATTATGCTTTAATAACTCTAAGGTGAAAAAATTGAGTCAACCCAGGGCCAAAAGCTATGCGAGCCAGGCATAACAAAATGCTGTGAAAATAACCACAAAATCCATAGCAAAAACACAAACTAAGCAATAGTAATTCCGTAATGTCTCCCCATGTGTAGTGCTCCAGCCTGTAATGTCACCCCCTGGAGTGCTCCAGCTTGTAATGTCTCCCTCTGTAGTGTTCCAGCCTGTAATGTCTCCCCCCTGTAATGCTCCAGCCTGTAATGTCTCCCCCCTGTAGTGCTCCAGCCTGTAATGTCTCCCCCCCTGTAGTGCTCCAGCCTGTAATGTCACCCCCTGGAGTGCTCCAGCTTGTAATGTCTCCCTCTGTAGTGTTCCAGCCTGTAATGTCTCCCCCCTGTAATGCTCCAGCCTGTAATGTCTCCCCCCTTTAGTGCTCCAGCCTGTAATGTCTCCCCCTGTAGTGCTCCAGCCTGTAATGTCTCTCCCCTGTAATTCTCCAGCCTGTAATGTCACCCCCTGTAGTGCTCCAGCCTGTAACGTCTCCCCATGTGTAGTGCTCCAGCCTGTAACGTCTCCCCATGTGTAGTGCTCCAGCCTGTAACGTCTCCCCATGTGTAGTGCTCCAGCCTGTAACGTCTCCCCATGTGTAGTGCTACAGCCTGTAACGTCTCCAGCCTATGTCTCCCCCTGTAGTGCTCCAGCCTGTAATGTCTCCCCCCTGTAGTGCTCCAGCCTGTAATGTCTCCCCCTGTAGTGCTCCAGCCTGTAATGTCTCCCCCCGTAGTGCTCCAGCCTGTAATGTCTCCCCCCTGTAATTCTCCAGCCTGTAATGTCACCCCCTGTAGTGCTCCAGCCTGTAATGTCTCCCCCCTGTAATTCTCCAGCCTGTAATGTCACTCCCCTGTAGTGCTCCAGCCTGTAACATCTCCCCATGTGTAGTGCCCCAGCTTGTAATGTCTCCCCATGTGTAGTGCTCCAGCCTGTAATGTCTCCCACCTGTAGTGCTCCAGCCTTAAATTTGGCGACTAAAAATTGAATTTGGCTCCTAAATTTTTCAGTTCAGGAGCCAATGGCTCCTAGGTATTTTTTTTTAGTCTAGAGCACTGGATCATAACAATTGGTGTCATATAACACCCCATGCTAAGCCACGCCCCGAGTCACGTCCCAAGCCACACCCCCAGAAAATTGTTCAATAATCCAAATTGAGCTTACATGTTCAATTAATCGCGATTTTCATTTTCATCCTCATCACCCAGCCCTAAATCCATGTCCAATGCCTGTCCGAGTTGAGATCTGCTAAAAATGCTTCTTGATCTTAAAGGAAATTTTTAAAAGGGGTTGACCAGCTTGCTGAGCAGATTGATATACAGTTTTATGGAAAAAGATTCAGTACTTGTCATTTATCCATTTAAATTCCTGCTCGCTCTGGTCTTTAAAGTCCAGGAGGCGGTTCTATCAGTGATTGACAGTCTACCCTCTATGACTGTATATACAGAGAGAGCTGTCAATCACTGATAGGACCACCTCCTGAACTCCAACGTCCAAAATGAGCAGGAATTTAAATGGATAAATTACAAGTCCCACAAAACTATATATTAATCTGCTCAGCTCCTCCTGCTCTATAACCTGCTGCCTTTAACTTACATTGCATTTTCATGGTTCCTTTTAACGGCTGTGAACACCTTCAGGAGCAATTTTTTTTTACGACTGCTTTTTACTCATTTTGGACTAAAAATTATTTTTTATCAAATTGGTCTTTATTAAAAAAAACAGTGTGAACAGTTTGTGTCCTACAGGGTTAAGTTGCATCATACCGGGCTTTCAATTTCACATGGAGCCATCGGGTTGCTGATCCGATTTCTTAATGTATAACCCTCATCTCTGAACTCCTGACAGCTCCTGAACACCCATTATAGGTAAATTCTTATCGAACCGGCGACCATGGATTAAATGATTGTTTAACGAGCAGTCTTTAAAAAAATGCTTCTGCAGGTGTTCAAAGCCTTCAAAGTGGTATCCAACCCATATAATGACCCCCCCCCCCCCACTCCAATGCCCGGGCCCCATGTATACATTATACTTACCTGCTCCCTGGCACCCGGGATCCCTGCATGGCCGCCGCTGCATCGCGGGTGACAATAGGGAGGCTCGTCCCCATCATGGCCTGCTATTGGCTGCTCCCCCAGTCGCCGAATGTATTGATCTGAGCGAGGAGGAGATGCAGCGATGTCTATGCAGGGATCCGGAGAGGGCCTGGGAATGGGGGAGGGGGGGTCATTATAGGGATTGGATAACCCCTTTAACTGTTGTGTGGATAGGACTAAAAATATGCATATTACTTATATAAATCGATCCAGAACTGAAATGAGCCAATCAACTGTACCAAATACATCAAACACTAACAGATTTGAGATGTAGCAAAGGATATGAACATGAATTTATTACAATGCGGAGGGAGATTTATCAATTCCGGATGCACCATATGCACAGTGCACCCTCCTCCTATACAAGAGGAGACAGATTTCTCAACAGCCTGGGTGTCTTTTTTTTGTACATCGACCAAAAATCTAGCATAAATAAATTTGAAATAAACGTGTCCCGCAGGCTTTGTGGGCTGGCATCTTTAGAAGGAATGTGTCACCAAAAATGTTATCTGCCAGTTAAAACCAGATAGCAGCACATTTCCTTTTTTTCTAATCTGTTTTTATTTTGTGATTGCAGATTTCTTTATTCTATTTCCTGAACATTATCATGGGGGCGGCCATCTTCCCTGAGTTGTTCTTAAAAGCATTGAGAAAATTGCCTTACAGCAGCCCCATGGGCCATAGATACAATGGACAGGAGGAGAGTCTTCTAGGCATGCTCTGTGACCTGTGCAGAGGTCATTATACAAGGAGAGAATAGATAAGCTCTGACAATCACCTATTGTGAATGGTGGATCCTGTCTTATCTATACACAGGGGTGATATCATTACAGGCAGGATTAGAATGACAGATAAGCAGGTAACTGCAGTAAAGTGATCTGTACTGATGAAGAAGTGGTGCTAATTATTAGGCTCAGTGGCCAGAGCGAAAATGGTTTTATGTTTTTTCTTTAAATATAGTGCCATGGAAAATTTAAAAATTCTTTAAAAATATGTTAAACTTAAAAACGTAATTTAAACATTAGGTCATTTTCTGATGACACATTCCCTTTAAGTCACACAAATGTCTTAACTTACAAATGTTCAGAGACGTCTCTGAAAAAAGTCACACCTCAGTATGCTGTGTTTTGAAAAGATGGCAAGATCCGTGGCTCAGTGGTTTGTGAGCCCCATTGGGGACAACAAGCAATAAAAATGTCTATAAAGCGATGTGGCATATGTCAGCGCTATATATGTGAGTAAAATAAATCAATAAATCTGTCACATCGACCTTGCTATCAAACTGTTTGCATAGACACATAGCCGTGGATCACACTATTTTTTTTGTCTTCTTGATCTGAGGCTCCATTCCCAACTTAATATACTTCTTAATATGCAAATTAGGCCTTTGGTGCAATGAGGATGTCATCACTGCTCTAGTTGCACCCAAGCTCCATTCCTTTCTGTCCCCAACCCCTCTCTGGCTGCTTTCCCGCTTTTGCCTGGCCCTGTCAATCAAAGCAGCGAGGGAGGGGCTGGTTACAGAAAGGAGCAGAGCAACAAGAGCAATGGTGACACCCTCATGGCACCAAAGGCCTAATCTGCATATTAAGAAAAAGTGTCATAACTCAGGAACGGAGCCTCAGATCAACAAAAGAAAAACAGCGTTTTAATCAGGTGGCCCTCAGCTATGCGTCTGTGCAGACAGTCAGATAGGAAGGTCTCAGATTCCCGTTAAACAACTAGACAAAATGCCTTGTTTGAAGAGTATTTTAGAATTTCCTACAGCCCAACATACTAAATTCTGACCTTATGCGCCGAAATGAAAAGGTTAAAAATGCTGTGTGTAAAACAAAAAAAAAAAAAGTGTGCGCAACCATCCTAACGGGGTTTCTCTCAGATATGCAGATATGTACAGATGTCATTGGCAGACAGATAGTGGTGGACATCAGGTCAGTTGTCAGGCAGATCACCGGTCCCTTTACACATTCCCTCCACTATGGGAACAGTTAGGATTTATTTTAGGAAGATCATAAGGGCCCATTTACACTGGCAGATTTCCCCTAGCTGATAGATGGTACAGCTAGCAAGTTTAGCTTCATTTACATGTCACTGTATGTATCCGAACAATGGTTAATGGAATGGTTATTTCACATAGAGTCACTGTTGTCGGTGGGACGTACCTGTTTAGACGGGAGATGTGCTGCTGACAACAGACCTGTTTACACGGATGAAGAGGAACATGGATTTGCTTGGTCACCCATCCGTGTAAAAGAGGTTTCACAGATGACGACTGGCTGCAACCCAACAAAAGATCTGTGGGTGTAAATGGCCAACGCAGACCAGCTTCATCACCTGTGAGACAGGCCTGCTCGGTAAGAGATCCATATGTGTAAACCCATCTATTGGAGAGAAAGGGGTCCTACCTCTGCACGTGTAAAAGCACCCTAAGGCCCCCTGCGGAAAATGCAGCGTAGTACACGAGATACACAAATGTCATGTACACTTTGCAGACTGGTTCTGTGCAGAAACTGACCTTCAATTATGTTTGTAGTTTTAGCTGCGGATTTCACCCTTTTCCAACAAAGGGTGAGATCTGCGGCAAAACCCGGTTTAATCCGCACCAAAATCCATGGATTCTGATGCAGATACGCGGCAGAAACGCTCATAAGTCAGCACGGAAATTCATGTGGACCTCGTGCGTTCATCCGCACTCCTGTGCGGGTGGCCTAAAGCAGACCCGAGACACAAAGATGTGCCCACAAACTATATACGAGTTGACGTAGGTCACAGAGGTGTAACGAGTAACAGGAGACGGTTCCCAGGCCGAGTAATACAATGTAAAGCAAGATTCCTGTACTCAAAAAGATTGCTTCTGAATATGTCTTTTTATTGTTTTTCATGTGTTTTTTTTTTTAGTACAGCATTTTTTTAAACTATTAAAAAAAAAAAAAAAAAGACGCATGAAAAACAATAAAAAGACATATTCAGAAGCAATCTTTTTGAGTACAGGAATCTTGCTTTACACAAACTATATACAGCACTTCATTTTAATGTCTGCCTCTATAACACCTCCTCGCCTCTCCGTACCTCCTGGTTACTGAAGCCCAGCTCCTTTTCAAGTGAATGGGAGCCGAGAAACCCTGCATGGTTTCCTGCTCCATATACTGACTTAGTTCTGGCGGTGCTACCGTCTGATACTGATGAATTGTCCTAGGTCATCAACATCTTAATCCCACAAAACCCGTTTAAATAGACACAGATTACGGTTAATGACAAAAATAAAATCAGTTCCATCATTAAAGGGGTTGTGCCACTAATAAATATATCCCACCCAACAGAGATCTCTGTTATATCAATTTCCCCAAATTCCATCCTTTAGAATAAGGCCATTTTGATAAAGTGATAAGCCTATCATTGCACCCTGTGGCTAATCAGTTTTAATTTCAGTCGCTGTTGGTTACGTCCTGTAGTGGAGCCGTGTAATACAGGACGCACATGCTCACTGCGCTTCTTACTACTCCTCTATGTGCAGCGCCAGTTATGGATCGTTATATCTATAGCCATTCATATCCGCTGATCCTGCCCTGATCAGCAATACAACTTTATGTCCAGTGGTGTACATAGAGAAGTAAGGCCCCTTTCACAGGGGCGATGTTTCCGCGCGGGTGCAATGCGTGATGCGAACGTGAATCCTGACCCATTCATTCCTATGGGTATGTGTACATGAGCGTTTTTTTTCACGCTTGAATTCTGCGTTGCGTGAAAAACGCAGCATGTTCTATATTCTGCGTTTTTCACGCAGCCCTGGCTCCATAGAAGTGAATGGGGCTTCAGTGAAAAACGCATTGCATTCTGAAGCAAGTGCGGGTGCAATGCGTTTTTCACTGATGGTTGCTAAGAGATGTTGTTTGTAAACCTTCAGTTTTTCACGCGCGTGAAAAAACGCATCAAAACGCATCGCACCCGCGCGGAAAAAACTGAACAACTGAACGCAATCGCAGACAAAACTGACTGAACTTGCTTGCAAAATGGTGCAAGTTTTCCTGAACGCACCCGGACCTAATCCGTGACGCTCGTGTGAGAGGCCTAAGGCATCAAACCAGGCCCCCCACAAAGGACAGAAGGGTTTCTGCCTAAACCCTTTTCAATGACCCTTGGGCCATTTTTCCACTGCCTCATTTGCTAAAAGTTGTACTTTTAGAGGGTAGAGTCCTGACCAAGTTTTCACCTCTAATAGAAGAGGAGATAATCCCAACTAAGACTGGGCCCCCTCTTGCCCTGGACCCCATAGCAGTCGCATGGTCTTCCGCTATGGTAGTTACGCCCCTGTCTGTGGCCATCCCTCAGTATCTCGAGCTGGATACAATGAGGAGGACTGCAGTCCTGGTCTTACATGGTACGGTTAAATATCAATAAGAAGCTTTCTAATCTCATGCACTCAAGTTCAGTCTGCAGGAGGCTGGATATTGAACCAGGTCCAAGGTCAGTCACAACTAAAGTAACCCATAGTAAGAGGAGTTCAGAACTAACCCGACACGCCGTGGCACATGTTTACTAGACAGGACAGACACAAGCTTGGGCATGTTTGTCACACAGGCATGAATACCATTTGAGGTTTCTGAACTCTAGATTCTTGTAGAAGGCATCTTATGACCAGCAGGCCCCCCCACCCGCCGGCTGCAATAATATCAAACCCACGTGATACACAAGCCACTGGTGCCAGTGGTCAGCTGCCGGATGGTCTCCAATGTAGCCTTCTCTTGTATGTATGCATATATATTCTACTAGGTAACGTATACGCATTAAAAGGGGTTCTCCAGGATTTACCAACTGATGACCTATACCCAGGGTAGGCCATTAATCTCAGACTGGCAGGGGGCCTCGTTACTACAGACCTGCTCCCACTGAATGAGGGCAGCTCTGCAGTAACAAGCTCCGTGTGCTACACAATGGATTGAGCTGTGTAGATCTGGTGCCCACTTCCAGCACTGAAGATACTAACAAACCGCTGATAGGCAGGGGTGTGGGGAGTCGGACCCCTGCCAAATTGATATTGATGACCTATTTTAGGGAAAGGTTAAGCCCTGGAGACCACCTGGCGCTCCATCCATATACAGCGCGTGCACTGAAAGCTGTGCCACTAGACTTCAGGGCCAGGCGCAAGTACTTCTTGACTGCCTGGCACTATCAGTCAAAGAGGTGGGAGTGCAGCAGAGAATGGAAAGGAGCAGAGCTTCGGGTGCAACAGCACTGCCCTCATATCACCCAGGGGCTAATTAGCTTAAAATAAAAGCTTGATTTATACACAATGGGGCCACATATTGAAAGGGCGTCTATCAGCAGGTCTGTACCTATGACACTGGCTGATCTGTTACATGTGCACTTGGCAGCTGAAGACATCTGTGTTTGTCCCATGTTCATACGTGCCGGCATTGCGGAGAAAAATGATGCTTTATTATATGCAAATGAGCCTCTAGGAGCAACGGGGGCGTTGCTGTTACACCTAAAGGCTCTGCTATCATTGCATCTGCCGCACTTTGGTTGACAGGACCAGATGTGATCACGTTTACACTGCCTGGCCTTGTAAATCAACGTGGAGACAGCGCAGCAATTGCAGAGAGAGCAGAGCCTCTAGGTGTAATGGCAACACCCCTGTTGCTCCTGGCGGCCCATTTGCATATATTAAAACATCATTTTTCTCAGCAATGCGGACACATATGAACATGGGACCAACACAGATGCCTTCAGCTGCCAAGTGCACATGTAACAGGTCAGTCAGTGTCATAGGTACAAATCTTCTCACAGATGCCCTTGAAATACATCTTTTATCCACTGTATTGTGCAGGCTGCTGTGCCAATGCATACAGGAAGAAGTACGCCATACGGTATACTGTGTTTTGTAACATGGGAGCTTAAAGGGCATCTGTCAGCAGTTTTGTACCTATGAAACTGGCTGACCTATTACATGTGACACTTGGCAGCTGTTCATACGTGTCCACATTACTGAGAAAAATGATGTTTTAATATATGCAAATAAACCTCTAGGAGCAACAGGGCCATTGCCATTACACCTAGAGGTTCTGCTCTCTCTGCAGCTGCTGCGCCCTCTGCACTTTGACAGGGCCTGGTGTGATGACATGTACACTGCCTGATCCTGTCAAAGTGCAGAGAGTGCTACATTTGCAGAGAGAGCAGAGCCTCTAGGTGTAAGGGCAAAGCCCACGTTGCTCCTAGAGGCTCATTTGTCAGCCAGTTTTATAGCTACAAATCTTCTGATGGATGCCCTTTAAAAGGGACAGATGCCTGTATATGCCTTTACAGTGACATCTGTTGGAGGTGTACAAATCCTTATAACATATACCTCTGAGGGCACTGCAAACACTTTGATATTTGACACTACTATCCAAAATGAAGAAGGTCTGGGTGAGAATTTGACATTCTCAAAATGTATTTAAAAAAAGAAAAAGGGTCTTTCTAATTCTGGGTTTTCTGGGTGTTTAGGACAGGTCATCAAAATCAGATGCGTAGGGGTCCGACTAGTGGAACCTCTCCAATCAGCTGACAGCTAATGTCCAAGCAACAGAGTAGAAATCATTGTCAGAAATCGAGTCGGGAATAATCGTGGGTAAAACCTGTTTTTACTTTCACTTTCGGCTGCATTCACAGCATCCCCATTTCTATCAGTGATATCTTCCTCTGTCCTGAATATATTGCTGTCATTTTTTGTGAAAAGTCTGGAATGTCTGCTTTTAAACAAGACCATGTTTCTAGCTACCACCATTCAGGAGATAGCATCTAAAGCAGTCCTCCCCCCCCTCCAGGTAGCTACTTTTCCCACAGCTGGAGATGGACTCTGGCAAAACAGTTAGGGGGTTAAAGCCTGACGTGTAACTATATGGACAAGACCGCAGTTAGAACAGATCCCTCGTGGACTGAAAACGCTGGTAAAGAGGAATGTGCAGAGACAAATTCGGGATTTTGTTGGGATTAATAAACCGGTAAAACCGTTCCTTCAAGGCTGAACAGTATGGAGGAAAATTAAAGTGTGAACGATGACTCAGCTTACTGTCTTTTATGCCGGTCTTAAAATGAAAAAAAAAAAGAATTCTAGTTAAGAAAAAAAAGAGATTGCTATTTCTTGCTGAGCACATCCCACGTCCCTTATGCTCCTTTCACTTGCAAACAAGGAAAGCGGAAGGCAGATCTTTGCCTGGAGAACACAACATAATGATATTTCCATTAAAAAAAAAACCAAAAAAAAACTGGAGACACAGAAGGTGAAGTGACGTTACCTGTACTTCTGAATTAGAATCTATGGGCTGAAGTGGAAACCAGGGCTCTTTACCGTAGTACCTGCACAAATCCTCCCTTTTTATGGCAACCTTTCCTGTGGGATTAAAACATTGAAAAAGTTAATAAATGCTGAAATATATTGCCTCCAAGCTATTAAAAAAAAAAATCACAGTGCTATTGCTAGTTGCAAATTTTGGAGCACGTCTTGTTTTCTGCCAACATTTACGAAAAAGGAAAAGGAGACGGGACCTTCATGGCCCAAACATATTTAACAAAATGCACACCAGAAAAGTGGCGCATTACACCTGAAACCTATGCCAGCATTTTCTTCACACAGAATTCGGTTTCTGGTACGCAGACCTCCCGAAGAATGCACCACAAATAATTTTGATGCAGATGAGATTTCTTATTCAAACTGGTTTCAGTGACTCCAGTATTAGGGCTTATGCACATGACCCTATGTATTTTTTGATCCGCAAAATACAGATCCGCCAAAAATACAGATCACGTCCATGTGACATCCGTGTTGCATCCATTAATTTCGCGGATCCATTGTAACAATGCCTATCCTTGTCTGCAAAATGGACAAGAGTAGGACATGTTCTATCTTTGTTTGCAGAACAGCCATGCAGACATACGGAAACTAAATGCACACTGAGTCATTTCCGTTTTTTTTGTGGACCCACTGAAGTGAATGGTTCCGCATACAGGCCACAAAAAAATAAAAAAAAACGGAATGGACACGAAAACAAAATACGTTAGTGTGCATGAGCCCTTCTGGGTTTATTAATAAAACGTTATTCATACAGCATTTTTTCCACAACTTTTGCACAGCACTGCACTTGTGCGACACGCTGCCAATATAGTATTTGAAGAACAGGTAAATACAGAAACTTTCAGGAAAAACACCGGATTTGGAGGGAAAGTTCCTGTATGCAGTTGACTTCACCTTGGAAATCACTACAAAAATGGATTCATTGATGGGGACGGAGTGCTTAGCTTCCTGGCAGCTGCACACAAGTCTGCACCACAAAACCACCGCGCAGGTTTGAAAGTGGATAAAGCTCAACCCGCAAATCCCTTCCTCTTCCTCATCAGTGGAGACACAGCCAAGAATGCAGATATCTGACATACTTACGGATGCTGCAGAAGGAATCCGACACTGTAAACTATGTAAAATCAGCTTTTCAACAATGCCTTGCTACAAATGTCATAGGTACTGTCCACCTTCTGGCTGCATCCAGGAGAAAGAGCAATTTGCTTTTAACCCTTTAAAGGGTTTCTGTCACCAGAAATCACCCTATTAAACCAAGTGTCAATGGGATGGATCCGTTTGGTGTGGACACACCAGTAATCTGGATCTGTCCTCCATTGATTTGCAATGGGGGGTCATTCCGGATCCGGCTACAGAGATAGATACATACATACAGACATACATACATACTCACATACTCCATAGATGTTCTGCCGGCGTCCCTGGAGTATGTGAGTATGTATGTGTGTATGTATGTATGTCTGTGTGTCTTGTTCCAATGTGTGTGGTAACATGTGTAGCGCTGCTCCGGCTCCACACATGTATCAGCGGCAGTACGGATCCGTCGGCACCCTTTAGGTGCCGGATCCGTGCTGCCGCTAGTGTGAAAGTAACCTTAGTCATTTTGGGCTAAAGATCAATTTTTTTCAATTGGTCTTTAGTAAAAATTTTCAATAGCTTTTGTGATACATGCAGTTAAAAATCAGTCTACTTGCAGACTGTCCCTCCTGAGTTCAGGCAGCTGGCGGCTCAAACATAAGCCATACACTTATCAGTTAGATAAGAGTTTAGCTATGAGTTTTTAGGAGGTCAGGAGATCAGAGATACAAGCTACACATGAGCTGTCAGCTGATTGAACTCTAGAAGTGTGCAGAGGCACAGCTCTCTCATTAATCCAGCAGAGTGCTGTATGAGTGCTCTGCCAAATCAGCCAGGGTGGTAAATGCCTTAGACTGTCATGTAGTCATCCAGACACATGGTGGCAGTAGTTCTGTTACAAACCGACACAGGACAACACTAAGGAATATATTATATATAACTTTAGGCCATTGCATAACAAAAGCTCATGTCACACAGGTTAAATATCTATATCTAAACATCCTGGCCACTCTGCCAAAACTGCTTAGGACTCAATAGTGTAAGATCACCAGAATCACCAGTAAACTCCATGGCCTTCATTACTTCAGTATCAGACTGCACTGCAGTGAAGTCTGGGTTGGCAAAATACACAAGATTAAAAGTAACCAACAGGTTTACGTCTGCCCGATACCAGTAGAAACATACAGCCCTCTGTACCCTTACTGCAGACTGCTAGTAATTCATCCATAACTTCTAGTAGAAATAATAAAGGAATGGCACAACATACAGACATAAGAATAGATGCTCCAGAATTGTTATTACATGGGGAATGCCTGAAGCTATTAAAACAGGCATGTCAGGAGTAGTGACAGGTCCTCTTTAAAGACACACTGTACTTTCACACAATTTAATTTCATTTAATAGAGAATGGTGTAACTAGCAAATTTCTAAATCACATCATTTAAAAAATCTGCCTGCATCCACCTGAAAAAAGCTGTAAAGTCATGGGCACTAGGGGTCTTACTTCCACCTAATTAGATGAACACTGCATGTTGTTAGGCAAGATCTGTGCTTAGCAACAGAGGTTGCTAAGAGGAAGTGGGGAAGGGGGGTGTCAGAGGTAGCTAAGATCTTGAGCCTGCTTCCACACTGCTTCTGAAGACTATAGGAGCCACCTGTGTGTCGGTAAGTTTGATTTCGCCCTCCTTATCTCTTCTGTGAGCCCCGAAGCTGAAAACAAACATAGTGGGAAGTATGGGAAAGAGAATCACAGCCTTACAGTGCTGGTACATGCCACAAAAGGGAGATGCTCCCTGCTTGTGAGAGAAATGCATCTTGCTGTACAGCTGAAAAGTATAATAATATGGTTGAAAAAGACATTAGGGAAGCTATGATTATACAAAGAAGCACAGCCATTATGCAAACATTCTTTAAAAAGTCAGGTATGCTTTTAAGCTGGCCATACACAGGAGACAATGATCAGCTGCATTGCGGCTGATCAGTCAGCGGTAGGTTTGGTTGTAGGAAGGATCCCACAAGCAACATGGACTAAACTCGCTGATCGGGAAATTCGTTTTTTTTTTTTTTAAATAGTTCCCCTGGTCCTTGAGCACAAAGGCAAAAGATGAGCCAAGTTCAGCCGATCATGCCACAGAAGTGTAGTTTCCGGATCAAATTTCCCGACCCGGCCAACTGCATTTTCACTTGACAGAAGTCTGCTGTCAGCAGCCGCAGGTCTGCCTGGTGCATTACTGCACACAGTATTTTTTTATAAATGTTGTTGCCATTGAATACGATCATTCATTCTACGCTGCCAGGGACCTGGTCTAGACTTAAAGACAATCACCAATTTCTTATTTGAAGACCTTACCTATTCGAAGGTCTCGCTGTAAAAGACTTCTATCGTAGATGTAAAAGGATAAATTGTGGAATGTTCTTGG
Source organism: Rhinella marina (assembly GCA_900303285.1). Lineage (NCBI taxonomy): Eukaryota > Metazoa > Chordata > Amphibia > Anura > Bufonidae > Rhinella > Rhinella marina. The sequence continues at coordinate 740,052 of ONZH01015602.1, read as the reverse complement.
GATTTCAAAGTAAAAATCTTCTCCATAAAATGGGCTGCAGAAAAAGGAAAAGAAAGCATTTTAGAAAATAGGAAAAGAAGAAGACAACTGTCAGACTGCATGCACAATGGGAGAATTTATCACGAGGGGAACATTTTAAAGGGTTTCTGTCACCAGTTTTGGGCATATAAAACAGGATGACATTTGCAATGTGCAAATGTCACCTGATGCCCAAACTGGTAATCATTTTTTTACTGGTGTCCCCGTTTTTGTAATAAATCAACTTTTGTCATATGCAAATTAATCTTACTAGGTGCAAGGGGCGGTAACCCTGCACCTAGTATCGCCGTTTCCCTACCTTTATTCACACCCCCTTTCTTGTGATGGACAGGGCCAGACAGCTCGCTCTATCTGCTCCTGGCCCTGTCCGTGCTGGAAATCCCGCGCCTGCGCCGTTCGGACTTCATTCGGCGCAGGCGCAGTGAGTGCCGATGGCTGCCGGCTTCCTCACTGCGCCTGCGCCGCCTTCTCTTCCGGGTGTACTGTGACGTCATCGGCGCAGGCGCAGTGAGGAAGCCGGGAGCCCGGCAGCCATCGGCACTCACTGCGCCTGCGCCGAATGAAGTCCGAACGGCGCAGGCGTGGGATTTCCAGCACGGACAGGGCCAGGAGCAGATAGAGCGAGCTGTCTGGCCCTGTCCATCACAAGAAAGGGGGCGTGAATAAAGGTAGGGAAACGGCGATACTAGGTGCAGGGTTACCGCCCCTTGCACCTAGTAAGATTAATTTGCATATGACAAAAGTTGATTTATTACAAAAACGGGGACACCAGTAAAAAAATGATTACCAGTTTGGGCATCAGGTGACATTTGCACATTGCAAATGTCATCCTGTTTTATATGCCCAAAACTGGTGACAGAAACCCTTTAAGTGATTCTGTTTGAATCTACTTTGGCATACTTTGAGACAAATATATCCGACGGTGCATGTTGTTTGTTGTATTTGGAACATTTTTCAACCTCACACTTTTGTTTAGAAACACTGCACCAGTTTTCTGCACCACCCTCCTACTGGAGTGACTTTGGTACTTTTTTGTCCAAGTAATAAATCTGGAGTGAAACTCATTAGCATAGCTAACCACACTCACTTTCCCAACAACTTTTATAAATTATGGATTGATTAGGTGTATGAAAAGCAAAAAGTTGCAAATAATTTGTGGTAATGACTCCCAAACAGTCACAAAAGCTTTTTTTAAATTCTGGAGGGCAGGGTGTGATAAATTCCCCCCAATGTCTCTGAAGTTTAAACTGAGAAACAGGCAATATAGAAGATGAGATAGAATGGCTGCAGCGGTCACATGCCATTCAAACTGATGTCACTGGTGCTGCCACTGGCTGTCTAAAATAGGCACATGTCTGATAGTTGCAGTTCCCAGATATCTTATCTATCTAACTATATCTTATCTAACTACAATATCTTAAAGTGTAACTGCCTTTTCATTATTTATCCCCTAATGGTATAGTACACCCTGCTGTATAAATGCTTTTGTGCTTTAAAATGTAATCATTTTCCGTTTTACCTGCAAATAACTCCCACAAAGGCATGCTACTTTCCTATTCAGCAGTTCTCTTCTCATAGTGTTGCCATGTGCAGGTCGTCTCTAAACAAGAGACAGATCAGCACTGGGAGGAGGAGCTCAGCCCTGAGAGCCTGGAGCTGGGCTGAGGCAGAAAGTGGAGGGGCAGGGCTGCTTTACATGGTGATAACTCCTGAATGGTACTAGCTAGAAACATGCAACTGGCCTTGTTTGAAAGCAGACAGTCCAGACTTTCATACAAAACCAGAATGACAGCTCTAAGCAACAGAGGAGAAATGACTGTTAGAATTCGAGCTGGGAATAATTGTAAGTAAAAATCTGCTTATACTTTCACTTTCGGCTTCATTCACAGCATTCCAATTTCTATGAGTGATATCTTCCCCTGTACTGAACAGATTTAAGTCATTCTGGTATTGTCTAAAAGCTTGGAATGTCAGCCCATATTTCTAGCTGGTACCAAACCAGAGATATAAGCAGCTAAAGCAGCCGACCCCCACCCACTCCTGTCAGTGTGGAAGATTATGAGGGACAAGTGACTATTAAGAGGCTAAAACAAATGCTTACTGATTTCATGTAATTGCAGGGTTTGTCTCTGGTTAGCTGTATGTAAGAGGATACACGCTGCTCTGGGGTAGTGGGGAAGGTTATCTGCATTCTGATTGGTCCTGCTAGTTCATGTGAGGAGAGAAAAGGCTTATGGGAAGTGAGGAAAATACAGGATGGCCTCAAGAACAGGGCAAAGATCACCACAGGAAGTGCGGCAGAAATAGAGGCACAGAGAAACAGGGTTGCTAAGGGCTGAATACAGACATCATAAAGGTAAAATTAACTGAAAAATACAACTTCATGGATATCTTCCCTTCAGCATCACGTATGTTAGGAATTTCATTTTTGGTAGTGAAATGGCAGTTAGACATTAAAGAGGCTCTGTCACCATGATTAACCCTACTTACCAGACATAGTTCCTGGTAGGGCTTATCATGCTGACTAAAACTATACCTTTATTTTTTCTTTCAGCTAAACGGCTGCAGAAAAATCTGTGTTTTATTCATATGCAAATAAGCAACTGGAGCACCAGGAGGTGGGGCTGAGCACTGCTTTGTTACATCTCCTGTGATCTGCACACCCCCCCTCCCCTTGATTGACAGGAGTAGACATGCTGAGGGCAGGGCTGTGTCCAAGAGCTGTATCTCAGCTAACTATATGCAAATGGCCTCTAGGAGCAACGGGGGTGTTGCTGTTACACCTAGAGGCTCTGCTCTATCTGCAACAGCCGCGACCTCTGCACTTTAAGTGACTTTAGAAGAAGTCAGGACCAGGTGTGATGACGTTTTCTTTGCCTGCCCTCTCAATCAATCTAAGTGTAGTGGGCATGCCAGTTGCAGAGAGAGCGGAGCCTCTAGGAGTAATGGAAACACCCTTGTTGCACCTAGAGGCTCATTTGCATATATTAAAACATAATGTTTCTCAGCTCATCACAGCAATGCAGGCACATATGGACATGGGACCAACACCGATGCCTTCAGCTGCCAAGTGCACATGTAACAGATCAGCCCGTTTCATAGATACAAAACTGCTGACAGATGCCCTTTCAGTAAATACTACTGTCTTCCTAAAATGTAAAGAAATAGAACACACTCATGGCAAAGCCTTTTTTTTTCACGTTAGTTAAAAAAAAAAAATGACACAGGGAAACCACATCAGCAAAATACCAACCGGATCCGGGGTTTGTGCAATATTCATTTACTGAAGAAGCAAGCAGAGGAAATGATGCAAAAACATGAGACCAACTGCTGCGGTAAATATATTACAACTTCCTACGAACTTGTGGCTTTGTTTCATGTCATATTAACGTCTAGATAAATTTATTGTAAAAAAAAAACCTGCATTTTCTGTACATTACTACAATATGTGACCAAAGGCACCTAGATGACTAGTATAGCTATAGTCACCGGGCTACAAGAGTTCACTAAGATAAAGCGGAAACTAGTAAGACATGCCGAACTCATTGTTAAAAAAGAAACCCCTGTGCGGTTTGTGTCAGTTTTTCTTTTCTTTATTCATAGCCCACAGTTTCCTGCGCACAGACTGCTTTTAGGCAAATGTATGTAGAAACAGGATTGTGTATGAAACATCTGACCCTGCAAAAAATACACACGTATTCAGTGTGACGAGTTCAGTGCTTGATCAAATACAGTGTTCCCCGAGCAGTGGCTCGTGTACAATATGCCATCATGGCCGGGGGTCCTGTAATCTATGGCTGCAGAGACTGACTCATCTGAACTGGTTGACCGTAACTATCTAGACACTGGAATGAGAGAGTCCACCAGATACACTTCACTAAATGCTTGGATGACTATTTTAGCAGGCTTTTCTTTTTCGTTACTGTGATTCAAAATGTCCTATTATATTCACATGTAGCTCTTAGACTACTTTCACACTAGCGTTTTTAAATTCCGGTATTTCCGTCATAGGGGCTCAATACCGGAAAAAAACGCTTCAGTTTTGTCCCCATTCATTGTCAATGGGGACAAAACTGAACTGAAGACAACGGAATGCTCCTGAAAGCATTCCGCTTCGTCTTCAGACCGGAGAACAAACCGCAGCATGCTGCGGTTTGCTCTCCGGTCCAGGCATCCGCACCAAGACGGATCCGGAATGACCCCCAATGCAAGTCAATGGGGACGGATCCGTTTGGTGTGACACACCAGTAATCCGGATCTGTCCTCCACTGACTTGCAATGGGGGGTCATTCCAGATCTGGCTACACAGAAATACATACATACAGACATACATACATACATACAGACATACATACTCACATACTCCAGCCCGGGACGCCGGCAGCACGTCTTCACGCGCCTCCTGTGCGCAGAGGGCGCTGTGGGGAATCGTCATCACTGTGCGCAGGAGGCGCGTGAAGATGTGCTGCCGGCGTCCCGGGCTGGAGTATGTAAGTCTGTATGTGTTTGTGTGTGTATGTCTGTATGTATTGCTATCTCAATGTCTGTCAACATGTGTGGGGCCGGAGCGCTGCTCCAGCTCCACACATGTATCAGCATTAGCACGGATCCGTTGGCACCCTTTAGGTGCCGGATCCGTGCTAACGCTAGTGTGAAAGAGGCCTTATAGAGGACCTTCAGTTGTACACGGGGGAGGTGTTATTAGCGATTGATAGTATTCTCTGTGTAAGTGTGTATACATAGATAGCTGTCAGTCACTGATAGCTGTACACAGGGGAGGTGTTATCAGTGATTGATAGCATTCTCTGTGTAAGTGTGTATACAGAGATAGCTGTCAGTCACTGATAGCTGTACACAGGGAGGTGTTATCAGTGGTTGATAGCATTCTCTGTGTAAGTGTGTATACATAGATAGCTGTCAGTCACTGATAGTTGTACACAGGGAGGTGTTATCAGTCATTGATAGTATTCTCTGAGTAAGTGTATATACAGAGATAGCTGTCAGTCATTGATAGCTGTACACAGGGGAGGTGTTATCAGTCATTGATAGCATTCTCTGTGTAAGTGTGTATACATAGATAGCTGTCAGTCACTGATAGCTGTACACAGGGGAGGTGTTATCAGTGATTGATAGCATTCTCTGTCTAAGTGTGTATACAGAGATAGCTGTCAGTCACTGATAGCTGTACATGGGGAGGTGTTATCAGTGATTGATAGTATTCTCTGTGTAAGTGTGTATACAGAGATAGCTGTCAGTCACTGATAGCTGTACACAGGGGAGGTGTTATCAGTGATTGATAGTATTCTCTGTGTAAGTGTGTATACATAGATAGCTGTCAGTCACTGATAGCTGTACACAGGGGAGGTGTTATCAGTGATTGATAGCATTCTCTGTGTAAGTGTGTATACAGAGATAGCTGTCAGTTACTAATAGTTGTATACAGGGGATGTGTTATTAGTGATTCTCCTATGTGACGCAGCTTGAACCTGTTGTCAACTATTATAGGCAGAAAGACCAGTGTGAAGCTGCATCTATTAGAAGTACACTGGAGAGTCAGCACACACAGATAGTACAGACAGGCAGTGTAAATAAGGAGGTTTATATAACTGCAGCCAATCATTGCATACACTCCCCAATTATATTTCTGTACTCCTGGACATTCATCAAGACTGGTGTTATCATATGCCAGCCTTGATCCCACTGAGCTGGAGTGGGATGCATCTAATTTAAGAGGCACATGCCTCTTAATAAGTTAGGCGTATCTCTGCTCTGCCGTGCACCAAAAACTGTTGCAGACTTCATCTATAACGTATCCCATTTCTCTGCACTTCGGAAAAGTGTCAAGACTCTTTAAAAGTTGCAAATTATGGCGCACATATGGCGTATGGTGTAATGCCCTTAGTAAATATCCCTCCTTATTTTCAACAGAATACTGGGAGGGAGGGGCCTGAGAGCTGCCAGGAGGGATTTGATGGGTAACGATGTCCTCCGTTAGTTCACAGGAAGTCAGCCGCAGGGAGAGACCGAGTTTCTATTTGCAAATTAAAGCAAGGAGCCAATCAGCTGTTTAAAGTAAGTGCCATGGCTTTTTTACTTGGCCAGTGATATGATGTTCACAGGTCACATGGTCTATTTTGCAGCTGTAATACTAAGCACAGACACTATACAATGTACGGTGCTGTGCTTGGTAAGTTGTGAGGAAGCTGTAGTGTCCACCAGAGCGCCGCAGCCTCTTCAAACAGCTGATCATGGGAACGCCCGGTCATCGGACTCCCCAGTGATCAGATATTAATGTCTTATCCAGGACAGGTCATCAATAGCAAACTCCCAGAAAACTCCTTAAATATATATTTTTCTGGTACTGTATTACACCGTGGACCATTGGATATTCTATCACAAAAATCTGCATGCAATAGGCCATGTGCGCATATGGGGAACATCTTGCGAGAAAGTGTCGCCCAGAGATTTTGTGTATATTGGAAAGCATTGACAGCAGGTGAATTATAAAAACTTGGCCTCTGATTCTTCATCTAGACCGGCGTCTGTTAATTCGGCCTTGATGGAGCCTGTGCGGCTGGAGGAGCCATGTAATGGCGCAATCTGTGCACAGTCCATGTGCCAGAAAGAAATCTACGGCATATCGGAGCTGCAGTAGATTTCAGTCATTACCTATGCCAGTTTTTAGAGTAAAAAAATAATGAATGAGCCAATGGCCCTGCTCACGCTCTGACTTTGTCACGCCCCCTTACCATAAAATTAGCGAGGGCTTCCTAAAATGCCAACTGTGTAGAGAAAAGTTGGGATTTGTAGCTTTTCTATGCCAAAAACAGGCATAGAGGAAATAATGAATTCCCCCTTTATTTTTTTTTTAAACTTTTTTATGATTTTATGATTGTCTTGCAGGCCGACACCAACGCATACGTACATACCAGCCTGAGATCATTTGGCTGGGCCTGTCTGATCCTACCAACAGACATGGAACCTGACACTGTTGTTTGGGTCTGGTGCCGGTCATCTGACATTTGGAGGATATAGGAAAGGTTTTCAGGCATCTAAATTCTAACAAAACTGTTAAAAAAACTAATTTCTTTTCTTACTTGAGAGACTTTTCAACAACACTGGTCCTAAATATCTCTTCCTGGTCCAGGTTAACCGTGCAGAAGCAATCTCTCATCTTGTTTGGTCCTGGATAAGGCAGCAGATTTTTGGCCTCACCTGTAAATTAAGAGAAGATCACACCGTTAATGCAGCCGGGCGGGGGGCAGGAGTGAAGTTTTATTTTTTTTATATGAAAAGCGAATGACACACGGCTATAACGTCCATCCAGTTTCCTCCCACCGTCCTATGAAACTAGCTCTAGTGTGCACGTGCCAGAGATAGGGAAATTAGATTGTGAGCCCCTTGGGTGACAGGTACAGTGGAGGATGGTGGTGACCTCAGTCCACTGATCCAGATTATGTTGGTGCTATGTCGGCTATAAGACAAACATATAAAACAAACATTAAAGTAGATAACACAGTATAGCACCGTGTAGACAGTTACGCAACACGTGGCACTTGTGGGATTCGTTCTCTAGAAGGAAACAGCCCTTTCCTGTGATGCAAACTGACAGATTCAGCGTCAGAGCGGTAACACTACTCAACAGCAGCTACTACAACCCTACATCCGAGGGCGTATCCTAAACCTAAAACATCCGGAGCAGCCGCATTTCGAGGTACCTCTATGGAACCTGAATTTGGCGGCACGGGGAGAAAAGAAAAAAAATCTGACAATGCATTAAAATGTAATAGGATGAAACAGTATCTATTAAATGCACAATGTCAACCTGAATAAAGCACAAATCTCACTTTTATTAGTGCGTTATGTTCAGTATACAAAGTACAGAAGCAAAGTGCTATGGAACCGCTAATCCAGAGGATGAGCAATAGGAGACATTTAGGCCCCGTTCACAGGATCAAGCTACCAGAGCTCATCATATCCGGCATTGCCAGACACGATCATGTACCGCCGGATTCTCATTGATTATAATGGGATCCAGTGGTGATCCGGTTGCTTTTCCGGCATAAATGCCGAACTTCGGCCAGAAAAATACCGCAGTCTGTCAGATCAGGCGACCAAATTCACAACACTACTGTGAACACGGCCTTACTAAAAAAAAAAAAAAAAAAAAGGAAGGTATTCTGCAGTCACTCATTCTCAAAATGTGTTACAGCGCTGCCACGTGCAAAAAAACAAACAAAAAAATAACCTTTAGGCTACCTTCACACTAGCGTTCTTAAATTCCGGTATTGAGTTCCGTCATAGGGGCTCAATACCGGAAAAAAACGCTTCAGTTTTGTCCCCATTCATTGTCAATGGGGACAAAACTGAACTGAAGACAACGGAATGCTCCTAAAAGCATTCCGCTCCGTCTTCAGACCGGAGAACAAACCGCAGCATGCGGTCCAGGCATCCGCACCAAGACGGATCCGGAATGACCCCCAATGCAAGTAAATGGGGACGGATCCGTTTGGTGTGACACACCAGTAATCCGGATCTGTCCTCCATTGACTTGCAATGGGGGGTCATTCCGGATCCGGCTACACAGAAATACAGAAATACACTGCTCCGGCTCCACACATGTATCAGCGGCAGCACGGATCCGTTGGCACCCTTTAGGTGCCGGATCCGTGCTGCCGCTAGTGTGAAAGAGGCCTAACTTGCTTTTTCAGACTTTCAGTCTGTGGGAAGATGCCTGACATAAATGCAACACCCAGACACAAAAAGGTCAGGAAACTGTCTTGAAACTCCACTACAAAAAAATGCAAGCCCGGTTTACCAATATGACGCAAAAATAGCGCATCTAGGGTTTCTACACTTTTTTCTGACATGATCTGAAAAAGTGGAGCTTCACGGGTAAGGGCAGGGCTTAAGACCCACCATTTTGAGTCAATATTTTTACACATTTCTGGTGTATAAATCTCTCAAATTAAGCCAACCAATAGCTGGTATAGTCAGAGAAAAGTGTCTGTCCCTCTACCAGATTTATCCTCCAGCCTGAGCCCGTGATGAAGCTGGTGCAGTTTGTTGGATTTAAAGGTGTTGTCCAACGAAAAATATTGTACAGTTTGTAGTACCCGGATCTGAATAGTTTTGTAATTGCATGTAAATAAAAATAGCCACTGAGTTATTCAATAAAATGTATCTGTATAGCGCCACCTGCTGTTTCTTTGTCCTGCTCACTGAAAAGGCCGCACATGCTCAGTTCCATCCTTCTGCTGCCTCCTGAGCTGTGATAGGGAGAGCTGAGACACGCCCCCTGAGCTGCAGCAGAAAAGACACTCCCCTTGAGCTGCCAGCTTGATATAAATCTAGCAGAGCAATGAATGTGAAGATCTGTGGACCCATGTGAGGTACAGGGCTGGTTCTAGCTTTGTTAGAAAGACATTGTCATGTTCTATATGATGTCTGATTTTCATTTTTTACATTAGTCATGGGATAACCTCTTTAGCAAAAGACACAGGATCATTTATGGTTGGTGCTCGTGGTCCAGTTTCCTGGAGTCCATTACAGCTCCATTTCCTTGATATCTGGAAGTTCTCTATGATGACTGCTTGTGCACCCGCATCCACCAGTGTGATCCATTTATGCATATTTAGTTGTTGTGGCTTATCACAACCACCCAAGATGAGCGCATAACCTATAGCCTTTTTGGGATCAGTGGACGCTAATACTTTCTGTACCATCCTGTTTTTTTCCTATATTTTATGCAACATTCTACAGCAGACAGGGAGGCTCCTGCTGCAGCCAGTTGTCTTACAGCTAGACACAGTGAGGAGAAGGAGGGAGGACGACTATGCTCCTGGGACACATAGAGGGGATTCCTTTATATATTCCTCAGTTTTGGTTTTTTTTTACTGATGTTCTATACAGGTCATCAGTTTCTTATTGATGGGGGTCCGACACCCGGGACCGCTGCCACTTAGCTGATTTGAAAAGGTAGCGAGTCTCCTATAAGCACTGTGGCCTCCTCACAGCTCATCATGCACAGTGCCGTATATAGTATAGTGGCTGTGCTTGGTATTGCAGCTCAGCCCCATTCACTTCTATGACTACATGATCAATGAACGTAACGTCACTGGCCTAGGAAAGGCAGAGAGAAGTCGCTGCCTTCTTAAACAGCTGATCAGCGGGGGTCCCGGGATTCAGACCCCAACCGATCTGAAACTCAAGACCTACCCAGAGGATAGGTCATCAGTTAAAAAAAAAAAAAAAAAACCCTTTGGAAAACCCCTTTAAACACTATCCAAATGAGACTAAATGAATTTTCTACAAATAATGCATTTCTTTAGAGGCATGGTGTATTGTCAGAAAAGGAAAAAGATGATGGAAGCTTCTCTGGATGAACAATCCCACAAAAAGACAATGGCCATCATGTTTAAATCTGTACTAAGAAAAAGCGCCAGTGCTGCCCCAAGCAACCAATCAGATCACCTATTTCATTTTAATCTAACGGCTGAAGGATTAAAGGAGAGATCTGATTGGTTGCTGTGGGCCTCACTGATGCATTTAGCAGAACACATTAACATTTTATACATTTCTCCTTTTATGAACTTTTAGTTGTGGAAGCGGCTCTCCTGCTTTACTAAAAATATTTAGAGGCAAGGCCCGATAAGGGCAATCATAATGTACACCCTGTCAACACAAACACTGGGGGGGGGGGGGGGGGGGGTTTGAAGGAGAGGCAGTTAAGGCTAGTTAAGAAGCTAGTTAAGGCACACCTACCCTGTGTACAGCCATCAAAAACTGACAGCTATCTATGTATACACACAGAGAATACTATCACTGATAACACCTCCCTGTGTACAACTATCAGTGACTAACAGCTATCTGTATACACACTTACACAGAGAATACTATCAATCACTGATAACACCTCCCCCATATAGAGCTATCAGTGACTGACAGCTACAGTACAGACCAAAAGTTTGGACACACCTTCTCATTCAAAGAGTTTTCTGTATTTTCATGACTATGAAAATTGTAGATTCACACTGAAGGCATCAAAACTATAAATTAACACATGTGGAATTATATACTTGACAAAAAAGTGTGAAAAAACTGAAAATATGTCTTATATTCTAGGTTCTTCAAAGTAGCCACCTTTTGCTTTGATTACTGCATTGCACACTCTTGGCATTCTCTTGATGAGCTTCAAGACGTAGTCACCTGAAATGGTCTTCACTTCACAGGTGTGCCCTGTCAGGTTTAATAAGTGGGATTTCTTGCCTTATAAATGGGGTTGGGACCATGAGTTGTGTTGGGCAGAAGTCAGGTGGATACACAGCTTATAGTCCTACTGAATAGACTGTTAGAATTTGTATTATGGAAAGAAAAAAGCAGCTAAGTAAAGAAAAACGAGTGGCCATCATTACTTTAAGAAATGAAGGTCAGTCAGTCCGAAAAAGAGGGAAAACTTTGAAAGTGTCCCCAAGTGCAGTCGCAAAAACAATCAAGCGCTACAAAGAAAGTGGCTCACATGAGGACCGGCCCAGGAAAGGAAGACCAAGAGTCACCTCTGCTGCGGAGGATAAGTTCATCCGAGTCACCAGCCTCAGAAATCGCAGGTTAACAGCAGCTCAGATTAGAGACCAGGTCAATGCCACACAGAGTTCTAGCAGCAGACACATCTCTACAACAACTGTTAAGGAGACTGTGTGCAGCAGGCCTTCATGGTAAAATAGCTGCTAGGAAACCACTGCTAAGGACAGTCAACAAGCAGAAGAGACTTGTTTGGGCTAAAGAACAGAAGGAATGGACATTAGACCAGTGGAAATCTGTGCTTTGGTCTGATGAGTCCAAATTTGAGATCTTATGTTCCAACCACCATGTCTTTGTGTGACGCAGAAAAGGTGAACAGATGGACTCTACATGCCTGGTTCCCACCGTGAAGCATGAAGGAGGAGGTGTGATGGTGTGGGGGTGCTTTGCTGGTGACACTGTTGGGGATTTATTCAAAATTGAAGGCATACTGAACCAGCATGGCTACCACAGCATCTTGCAGCAGCATGCTATTCCATCCGGTTTGCGTTTAGTTGGACCATCATTTATCAACAGGACAATGACCCCAAACACACCTCCAGGCTGTGTAAGGGCTATTTGACTAAGAAGGAGAGTGATGGGGTGCTACGCCAGATGACCTGGCCTCCACAGTCACCAGACCTGAACCCAATCGAGATGGTTTGGGGTGAGCTGGACCGCAGAGTGAAGGCAAAAGGGCCAACAAGTGCTAAGCATCTCTGGGAACTCCTTCAAGACTGTTGGAATACCATTTCAGGTGACTACCTCTTGAAGCTCATCAAGAGAATGCCAAGAGTGTGCAAAGCAGTAATCAAAGCAAAAGGTGGCTACTTTGAAGAACCTAGAATATAAGACATATTTTCAGTTGTTTCACACTTTTTTGTAGTAGTAGTAGTATATAAGTATATAATTCCACATGTGTTAATTCATAGTTTTGATGCCTTCAGTGTGAATACAGAAAACTCTTTGAATGAGGTGTGTCCAAACGTTTGGTCTGTACTGTATCTCTGTATACACACTTACACAGAGAATGCTATCAATCACTGATAAACACCTCCCCCGTGTATAAATGAAGTCAGAAAAAAGCAGAGACAAAAATGTATAAATGACAAGTCTTACTGAATCTTTTCCCACAAAACCATATATCAATCTGCTCAGCTCCTCCTGCTCTATAACATGCTGCCTGTAGATTGCACTGTGTTTTGTAAAGCTCTGCCATTTTCCAAAGTTCTTAAAGGAAATCTGTCACCAAAAATGTTTACCCACAGTGAAAATCAGATAGCAGCACATCTCCTTTTTTCTGATTTGTTTTTATCTTATGATTGTAATTTTTTTTATTTTATTTCCTGAACATGATTAAGGGGAAGTGTTTTGTTCCCTATTAGTCCCCACACCTATCATGTTTTAGGATCTCCTAAGCCCTATCTGCATATCTTCCACAGATGAATGCTAATATGCTGAAGAAATGGCTGTATAAAAAGGTACATTCACAGACTAGACTTTTTCTATGGAAACATTCACTGTGGAATCTGCAGCAGAAGCCCCTTAGGTTTCTGGCAAGTTTTGCATCTTCAATAGGATGGATCCAACCGTGACTTTAGTCCTTTTCGATGGGACTAATCCGCAAGTAGACTTCTGCAGACAGAAGTAAACTGCGCTGTATGAATTACAGCAATCTCCTACTGGAAACAATAGGAGGTCGTTTCCACAACAGAATCCACACCAAAAGTTGCACACAAAAAAACTCTGTGTGAACGAGGCCTTAGGCTGTATTTGTGGTATACATCAGCATAGTATGCACAGTTGGCATAGGATTGAAAGGTAATACGTTTTATGGGCATTCCTGGCTGATCTGAGAAATGGGGTTTAACTTTCTCAAATTTGTCTTTTCATATGTCGGTAAGTATGCTTTTTGTGGGCTATGTTGAAGTGAGCACATAAATACCGTTTAAAGGTCATCTGTCAGCAGATTTGCCAGATGTGATGACGTTGTCACTGTCTGGCCAATGTCAGTTGCAGAGAGAGCAGGGCCTCTAGGTGCAATGGTAACGCCCCCGTTGCTCCTAGAGGCTCATTTGCATATAATAAAACATCATATTTTTCTCAGCAATGTGGGCACATATGAACATGGGACTAACACAGATGTCTTCAGCTACCAAGTGCACATGTAACAGGTAATGTAATGTAATGTGGCCTTGCTGGGTTGAGTGCTTGTGTAAAGGGCCATTTTTTTCCCCCCTTTATCCTTTCTCTTTCTATTCTTACCATACACTGACGTTCCTGGCTGCACACTCAACTAGCTGGCAGCTGGGCATGCTGGATAATGTAGTTCAGAGATAATCTACCAAAGGCGTATATTTTTTTATTAATTCAATTTAGACTCAAACTTTTTTAGAAGACAATGTAGTGTTGTGCTCTTACATGCAGCTTAGTGCATTACAAACTTCCTCCATATCCAGAAACATGTCACTCAACCTCCGCACCGCACCTATGAATCACAGTTAAAGGGGTTGTCTGGGTCAGAGCATGAAATGCTCCACTCAGAGGGGCTGCCTTTAAGGGCTCCTGGCTTTCTCAGTTCTCGCATATTCACTACCTTATGATAACATCTGATTCTTCCCTGTCCTTCAAACTGCACATTCAAGCCCTTACCACCTCCTGCCACCTCAAACACAAAAACATTTATCGTATCCTCTCCTCGCTCAACCGAGAGTCAACTAAAATGCTTGTGCATTGCGCCCTCAGCATCTCCCTCCTTGACTACTGCAACATCCTCCTCTGTGGATTCTAACACTCTTATACCCCTCCAAACCATCTTCAACTCTGCTGCCCGATTAATCCACTTTGTTACTCCTCCACCTCCCCCCTCTGCCGATCCCTTCACCGGTCCATTACCTAGAAAATGTGTCTTTCCCCTTCCCTTGTAGACTGTCAGCCCTCTTAGGCAGGGCCCTGTCCCCCTCTGTATCAGTCTGCCACAAAGTCAGTCCATGCTTATTGTAGTTATTTTGGTTTTATATTATGTATACCCATTTTTATATGTAAGGCGCCCCGGAATCAATGGTGCTTTAAAAGAAGCCTAGTTTAAAACTGAAGCATACCCAAATCTCTGGAAACGCTTCACATCCCATTCCAGTTTGTCTGAACAAAGTGTCCCGAGAGCAGTGAAGTTCACTATATATAGTTACATCAACCAAGGATATGTAAGAAAACATAAAAAAAAAAAAAAATACTACAAACTTGACTGTTTACGGAGCACTGAAGGGCGAGCGACAGCACAACAAAAAAGGATTTCATAATATTCAGTAGGGAAGTATTCTTAGAAAAACATTAGAGGCAGAGATGATCTAAAGTGTGTGGGTGGAAGAGGCTGAGCAAGAACATATTACTTAACGGAAAGGGATGTGGATGAATGTACTGCTTAAAGGTGCAACATCATGATTTTCATCATAAAAAATTATAAATTGGCCACATATTGGTAAACTAGAAGTTACATCCATAACCAAAGTTTGTTAGTTATGTCTTACTGACTTATAGACAGATCTTCCCATTCAGATGCAGAAGCTATTTTTTGCAAAAATAACAAGAAACGCAGTCATATTGGTCGCCACTTTCAACTTATCTTCTCCAACATGGACAACATATTTGTAGACATGTTCTGCACACTCTAGTCACTTGAGGGGGGAAAAAGGCAAAATTTTTGTATGTAAAGAAATTGACTTTAGTAATCAGAGTTCTGATTTCTGGATCAGGCAATTTTTATACTTTGAAAGATTCTTTTGATTTAGGGTGCTGCCACACTACCTTTTTGGACACTTTTTTGGCTTTTAAAAACTGCCCTGAAAGGTGTTTCTTTTTGGGGTGTTTTTTTAAGTTACACAATGTGTTACTTGCCCACCCCCACCCCCCTCGAAACTCTGAGAGCTCCTCCCTTTCTTTCTTGATTGACAGAGGCAGATTCCTTCAGTCACTTCGCCTGGTCAGTCAAGGAGATGGGGCTGGCATATGAAGCAAGAGGTGTAAGTGTGCACAGAGTGGCTTGGGCCCATCCTTAGTGCTCTTAAACGGGTTGACCAAAATGAAAATAACCACAGTAACAGCGGGTCGGGGAAGGCGGAGTATCAGAAATGGCCAGACTGCCCATATCAGTCAATGGTAGCTAGGCAAATAGCATAGCACAAGGACTACACCATTTCCATAACTGTTTTGGAGATGCTCTCACCCAGTGGTCTAGCCATCACAATATCTCAGATTCCTAATGCTTGCCTATTTATCCTGCTTTCAAGAACTGACTGTTGCTCCCTAATATCTCCCACACCTTGACCAGTGCCACCGACACAGGACAACTGATGTCATTCACTTCACCTGTCAGTAGAGTCAATGCTATGGCTGATCCGTCTATTAACCAATCCTGGAAATCTATATACCTATCGTGTGTAAAACTTGTCTCTGTAACCAGGGCATCTCTCAAAGAGACAATTCAGGTTTTTGTTTTTGTAAATTGGGATGCATTGACATGAACATGGACCACCTAGCAGCCTGGACCAGTCCTGTTTGAATAGAGCAATGGTCAGGCATTCGCAATGCATAGACTATGAGTGGAGCAGCAACGACAGCCAGTCCATTCAAAAACGGTGCAGTGAGGAGGAATGAGGGCTTGGGACCTCCCAATACTACTAATTTGTGTGGGTTCCAGAGATCAGACATTTAGCACGTGTCCTCTGGATAATTGACAAATGTGGAACAGTGACTTAAAGGGGTTTTCCGGGAGTTAACAACTGATGACCTATCCTCAGGATAGGTCATCAGTATCTGATCGGTGGGGGTCCCCGTCGATCAGCTGTTTGAGAAGGTACCGGCGCACTACCTTCTCTCAGCTCACCAAACACAGTGCCATACATTGTACAGCGGCTGTGCTTGGTATCGCGCTCAGCCCCTTTCACTTGAACGGGGCTGAGCCGCTCCTAGGCCACGTGACCGATGAACGTGACGTCACTGACCTAGGAAAGGCTGAGAGAAGGCCTCAGCACTCACGGGAGAGCCGGTACCTTCTCAAACAGCTGATCGGCGCCAGGTCCCAGGTGTTGGACCCCCCACCTGAGGATAGGTCATCAGAAGTAAATCCCGGAAAACCCCTTTAATGCAGGGGACTTTTCCCCTCTCATGTTAATTTAAGCAAATAAGGGAACAAAAAATAAATAAATAAAATAAAAAAATTACTGTGGCACCAGGACAAAATGTCCATTCTATTTCTACCCCCTGGTCCCTTGAAAACTGGCATATAAAGAAATACTTTGTAAATCCACGCTCCAGCGTTGGGGAGTGGTGCCCAAATAGTTCTTCCTGGAGCAGAAATACTGGTGGCACGCATCAATACACACCCGTCTGAAGCACAAAAAGTATAATAATAAAAGATCTTGTTGCTGGGAAACCCCGCAAAAAAAGTATTCATTATGGAGTCTGAAGCAATCCCTAAAGAATAATCACAATGCATTATGCCTGTATCCACTGCTGTTTCCTTTTTAGGTTTATGTCACCACTTCTCAATGATGGGGGGGGGGGGGGGGGGGAGGACAAAAGAATAAGCCAAAAGAAAAAAAAAAAGAAAAGAAAATTCATAATTCATTTCTCATACAAGAATGGATGCTGGAGACAATTTGGCCGCTTCACGTAGATACCATCGGTATTCCAGATTTTTGATATTGATCATCAATATCAGATCGGTGGCGGTCCCATACCAGAGCAAAAGGCTGTGCAAACTAGCTGATCGGTGAGCTACGCGATCTGATATAGTTATCACATCAGCAGGGGGTCTGAGTCCTAGCACCCCCTGCTGATCAGCTGTTTCAGGGAACCGCCACGTTCCCTGGAGCTCTTGTGGGCGATGCAGGCTCCTGGCAGCTTTCCAAGAACAGCGCTGTGAGCTGTATAGTGGCTGTGCTTGGTACTGCAGCTCAGCCGCGTTCACTTCCATGGGGCTGAGCTGCAACTAGGCCATGTGACCGATGTACAGTGACATCACATGGCCTAAGAAGAAGCTGTGGTGCTCACTGAGTGCTTATACTCTTCTAAAAGCTGATCGGTGGGGGTCCCAGGTGTCTGACTCCAGCTGATCCGATATTGATGACCTATCCTGAGGATAGGTGAACAATATATATTACCGGATAACCCCTTTAACATATTGGGGTGTATTTACTAATCCTGCAAATGGGGTAAACTTAGACTGTCTAGACCTGCACCAGATTTATCACAGGGGCTCAGGCTGGATGATAAATGTGGCGCAGGGATAGATACAAGTCTAACTCTATCATAACTCTTGGTTGTCTGACTTTGAGACAGAATTTTAGGCCAGAATTGTGGCGCAAAACAGCACCTAAGGCCATGTTCCTTCTTTTGGAATAAGAGCAAAAACTTTCTCTGAACCTAGATGTGCCAAACTGACATTGCCACTTTCTACTTAGTTTTACACACCTAATTGAATTTGCAACGGGACACTATGTCTTGGTGGAAGGAGAGAATTAAAGGAATTGTATGAGTTTAAGGGGTATTCCGATTACAGTAAATGTAACTTATGTTTTAGACTAATTCATCATCAATAATTACCTAATATAAAGTCAATTTTAAATATTTACCGTTCAGTAGTAATAAAAGTAGTTTTTTCCTCTGCTACCCACTGTGTTTCCTCATAAATTACCATGGCATCGACCTGTAGTTCTGAGCCTTTGTTAGGTCGAGCATGCTCAGTGTTAGTGTGCTGCTGATTACTGAATAGAGAGGGCGTGGCCGGACGTTATATCAGGCAGCCAACATATCAGTAAACATCAACACTCACAGCAGGAAAGCTATGGATTGTGGGGATTGTAGTTTTGTTATAGAAGATCAGGCGCCATGATGCTCTCAGTATGTTGCAGGCTCACACAGGAGTTGGACAAATGGATTGCAGGTAAAATGAAGCTCTGGTTATATGTATAGGTATGGGGTCTGGTTAGGTCACAGCTTACAGCCTTACTGCAGTTTTTCAAAAATTAAGTTACTTTACCGGAATATCTCTTTAAGTTTTGTGTACAGGAGCACTACCATCAATTTTACAGTCTATATGTGAATATTTTATGTAATAATTTTTGTTTGTTTTTTTACACAAAATGGGTGAATGTTTTTTTGGATATAATTGGTTGAAGATACCCCAAGAATGCTACATCCTATCCTGGTTCTTTGTTTGGACTTTTAGCACAGGAAACAGCCTTGCTTTGCTTGATTTCTCCATCAGACCATTTGCTGGGACCAGAAAGGGACTGAACTAGAGCATCACACATTACACTGATAAGCGCAATACTCTTCTGTGGACATCTTTATGTAGGCCTATCAAGAGAACAATAGAGCTGTCATACTGTTATCCCAATTCTACACAGACTATTATACTAGCAGATGCCATATTCTCCTCACAACAGTAAGCTGTAAAATAATAAAAGATTCCCTATCTATATTTGAGTTTTAGCATTGTGCTGATTGCTACAGAAGGACAATACTTTGTAATTAACTTTCAGTGGTATACTACTTCCAAAATGAAAAAAAAAAAAGAGTCAGAAATTCTTAAAACAATTGTTTTCTAGGAATATTGAGTTTTAAAAAACCCTTTTCTGACAGAAGTGTCCCTTTAAAAAGTTAATGAACCAATTAGAATGATAAACAAAGGTTATACTTAGGCTAGATGAACACGATCAGGATTGCGTGCAGATTTTCTGTGTGGATTTGCGTGCGGAACATCCGTACCATAGAATACAAAAATGTACGTGACCTATGTGAATTTAAAATTCTTATGCACACAATGCTGATTTTTTTTCTGTACGGATTTTAAAATCCACAGCATTTCAACTTATTTTATATTTCCTGTCTGGATTTTCTCCATTCACTTCAATGGAGACAGTAAAATCCACACCAAATCCACATCAATTGATGCGGATTGACCGCACAGATTTCCCTGCGAACACCTGCAGATTTCAGTTTGGATTGTCCGCAGATGAATCCGAACCTCCTCCGTTCCAGCGCTGCTGCAGTAACCAACCCCCACAAACCGGGATTTGTTTTACTAACTGCAGCAATGACATGCTCATATACTGCACGTGGCTCGGAAATCAGTGGCTTCACCCTCATTGGTCTTATCCCATATACTGCTAAGGCTGGATGATTGGCTGCAGCAGTCACATGTTGTATACGGGATATCACTGCTGCAATGGGGGGGGGGGGTGATAAGACCGGCAGCGGGTTCATTCAAAAGGAATCTAAACTTAGATGCAGCACATACTGAGGACAAGTGATGAGCAAACAAAACCAAAAAAGTAACTTCAGATACGTGGCAAGACGCAGAGACACGTCGGGCATTGAGTGAGACGAGTTTTGCACATCTGTGTAGTTTCAGTGTAAAAAGGAAACCGCAATCTCCTTTCCTCCACTATTATCTTCTTACACACAATCTCTGTTGTGCTAGAAACCCCACCTCAATGACAAGTGCAGCTGTTTTTTTTTTTTGTTTTTTTTTTTTTTTAAGGAAACAAAACCGATATTGCATTATGAAGCAGCACTGTAAACCTTTCATACGCACTTCCTCACAGGGGAAATGCCTTTCACACTCGGCTGCGAGGTTCTCTTCATTAATCTAGGGCAGTTTTTTTTTTTCAATGAAGAACATTCAGCCCTGTATGGCTGCAGCGTATTGTTCCGCACATGTATTCACGCCGTTTCTGTTCTAACCCTAGGACTGTATGAAGCATGTCGTTATGGTTAAGTAACTTCATAATAATGAATGAACATTAATTTTTTTTTTTCCCACAGATATAGCAAGCTGGGGTTGAAATTTCCAAAAATTAAACAAAAGTAAAAGCAGCACCAACCTCTATCATCAGAAAAGGGCATTATTAAAATTAGATTTTTCTATATTTGTTAGAGTTTTATTTTCTTTATTTTATGTGACATTAAAAAAACTCCAACAGGTTGACATTTCTTACAGTTCACTTTTTTTAGCTTTGCTGTATAGACCGAGACAGAACCAGCAGAGTCATTTTATCATCATTTCAGGTCTGTTGTACTGCTAGAGGTCTATATACAATAGGATAGCAACATTACATACTATAACACAGTAAGTCTTTTGACAGCAGGCCGCGCAGGTCCTCAGCCGGCAGCAACGTATTTTGGCGTTACTACAGATGAGGAGGGTTAAATGGCTGCCGGAGCTCTCCAGCACTACGAACCGGCTGTTAGTACCAGCCTGTGTTCTTAGCTTAGGCTCCTGCCAAACAGCCAGGGTCGTACCTTCCTCCAAACCCTTTCACCCTTTGATCATGCCACGGTCGTAGCGGAGGCAGCAATACTCCGTCAGCCCTAGGAACCAATGAAGGACCCCAGGGCTGTCTGACTGTAAAGCCACTAATAGGAATTATCCTACAGGAATATGCTAATACAATATGTGTTGAATAAAGTTATAAAACTGTAATCTCATAATGGGAATTTTTTTAAATGTTATAAATAATATAATACATTTTTTTCTTTAAATTGCCTCCCCATCCCAAAAAAAGCCAATATAAAATTCATTTAGTTGTGCACATATTAACTAAAAAAAAATCACATATTAGGTATCTACAACACTGTAATAACAGGCAGAATTTAATTATTAGTTATTTAGTGTTAAATCTTAGTGTTAAATGTAGAAAATAAACAGGATATGTCAAAATTGCTGTTTTCTATTGCTTTTTTGCAGCAAAAGAAAATTTATATAAATCACACTGAAATTTATATTTACCCACAAACAGAAAAAATTTAAAATTTCTTCCTCATAAAACAAGACCTCACACAACCACGTCAGTGAAAAATTAAAGGGGTTCAGAGCTGAACCTGGACATACCCTTAATTTCACCCAGGTAGCCTGCCTGACAAGAGCATCACAGCACTTTAGGCTTTGATGCTCTCCTTTGCCCTGCACTAAATCGCGCAGGGCAAAGGCATTTAGCCCAGTTCCGGTGACGAACCGGGCTCTGCCAGGTGGAGGCTTCCTCCCAGCAGTGAGCCCGGTGACATCACCGGCTCTGATGGGCGGGCTAAAGCCGGTCCATCAGAGCCGGTGATGTCACCGGGCTCACTGCTGGGCGGAAGCCTCCACCTGGCAGTCTGTTATTGTAAACAAAAGAGCTGTATCGCGCAGGGCAAGGAAGCGCATTGGAGCATGAAATTCTCTGATGCTGTTGTCAGGCAGGCTGCCTGGGTAAAATTAAGGGTATGTCCGGGTTCAGCTCTGAACCCGGACAAACCCTTTAAAGGGGTTCTGTAGTTCTTTAAAACTGATAGATCCTCTGGATAGATCATCAGCCTCTGATCGGCGGTGGTCCGACACCCGGGACCCCCACCGATCAGCAGAACACGACTACTATCACTGGTCCATTCATGTGAACAGAGCTTAGCCCCGCCCAGGCCAGTGATACAAGTCGTGACATCAGTGGCCTGCGGTAAACACAGAGAAGGCCGCGGCGCTCCTGTAGCGCCGCTGCCCTCTCAAACAGCTGATCCTCGGGGGTCCCGGGTGTCGGTCCGCCGCCGATCAGAGGCTGATGATCTATCCAGAGGATAGATCATCAGTTTTGCAGAACCCCTTTAAGTTACAACTGCTGAAATGTATGGAGGCTAAAACGCATACATTTTGCTGGTGATTAAAGGGTTAATACAAACTTTTATACACCATTTCATTGCCCCATCACTGAGGCCAGTGATTGGCTGCAGCAGACACATATTGTCGATGTGATATCACTGCCGGGAGAACTGAAGTGGAGGCGTGCGGCCTGTCTAGCAAGTACTCATCTATTATTTGTTACAGGTCGGTCTCTTAGTTGTCTGTTTTCCTCTTGAAATTGGACACCCTTAAGGCTTTAGGCCTGTGCCTTCAAACAATCATATCTCAGAAGTCAGTCCAATATGTATTACTGTACAAAGCACTGGAGTTATCTCCCGGAGTCACTTGGGTTTGGCCTCACAAAGACAACCTTCATTCAGGAGTCTTCTCACACCCCCAGACAACAGCTGATCTCCTGATTTCCTGTCAGCTTTACATTACTGACGCACTACAGGAAAAGCGAGGAATTAGGGCAGATTCAGAATTAATGTAGAGTACATGGAGGAAACTACTGGGAAACACATCTAAGGGCTTGTTCACATCACCGTCATGGAATCCGTTATGGCTTTCAGTTATAACATCTTTATAATGGAATCCATAAGAAGGAAATCAAAATGGACACCTTTAGAGGCATTCCATTTTGATCAGTCATAATAGAAGTATATCGGCAAGCATAACGGATCCGTCTGGTTCCCGTTATGCTGGACGAAAAACAAAGTTCGGTCGACCAATTTTTCTATCTGCTACCAACCCCAAGATACGAGCAGCTAAAGCAGCCCTCCCCTCTTCAGTCTGGTTTGCAGCAGCAGCAGAGCCGGGCACTTTGCCACCAGTAATGTCCTACAACCCCAGCACATGGTGAGTCTGTACCCAGGTGTCTTGTACTAGGTATTGTCAGTACCTACACAGCAAAATGACAACTGATACACAGTTCCAAAGAAGCAGTAAAGGGGTATTCCCATCTCACAAATGTAGTCTGTATAGTTAGATATAGCCATACCAGTATTATTACTAATAGAATGTATTTATATAAAATGTACCGTTTAGAAGATTTCCCTATTTGTATATCCATTGTCCCACACACATCAGTCAGGCCGTTGCCCCTGGTTACGACCACCGCAGCCATGTAGTAGTGGTGGCCGGCTTGCTCCTTTTCAAACCCGCTCTGAGGTAACTGCTGTATTGTGAACGCACATTGCATGAGCATGAGGAGACACATCTTAGGGTTGTAGCATTTTTGTCTGCACTTCAATAACGCAGAGAAACGGATCCTGTTCCAAGATCAGTTCATCTCTATGGAGCAGGATCCGTTTATAAAGTCTGCGTTTTGGACGGATTTTGAACATTGCGTTTTGGACTGGTAGCGCCCAAAACACAGATGTGAAAGTACCCTAAGATGTGTCTCCTCATGCTCATGTAATGTGTGTTCACAATACAGCAGTTACCTCAGAGCGGGTTTAAACAAGAGCAAGCCGGCCACCACTACTACATGGCCGAGGTGGCCGTAACCAGGGGCAACGGCCTGATTGATGTGTGTGGGACAATGGATATACAAATAGGGAAATCTTCTAAACGGTACATTTTATATAAATACATTCTATTAGTAATAATATTGGTATGGCTATATCTAACTATACAAACTACATTTGTGAGATGGGAATACTCCTTTAACTAAAAACTTGAGGACCTCCATCTAATTGGTAGAGGACAGCTTCAAACTCTATGGGTGAGATGACCGTCTGCCCCTGCAAAGTCTGCTGTGGATCTGCAGGAAATCTGTAACACGTGGATGAGATTTGTTTAAATCTTAAATCTTTTTCTGCTACTGTACTCTGCTGCGGATATCGCTTTTGCAAACCCACAGGATTTCCAACCCATGTTGATGTACCCTTACAATGGACAGAACGGAGATCTGCACTTCACGATATGTATTACACTGTAAAACTGACCATATACCACACAAAAGACAAGACGACAACAAGCCACCACTTTCGTAGAGCTGAAAAAAACCTTTACATTTCATGACAACTAAATAATAACCTACAGTAGCTACAAAAGGAAACAAAAAGAAATTATTTCTATTACACACGTGAAGTCCATGTCTACTCCAAGTTCTGAACTTGGGCCTGCAAGAGCAATGAATTCAGGGAGGTGACCACCACCAGATTGGTCAGTGGGGTGTCGGACTCCTGCCGATGTGACACCAATGGCTTATCCTGAGGATCCTCACATCAATATCAAAATCCCGAACAAGCCTTTCCTATGTAGTTACCACTATGGACCCTGAAGAATAAATCTACTTTTAAGTGACAGTTCTCCTAGTATTTTAGCTCCATGCACCTTGCAGCAGAGACATTCAAGTTAAACCATAGCGTCTGGAGGAAAGAAGGTTTGTACACAAACATAGAAGAGGAATCTTTACGGTAAGAGCAGTGAGACTATGGAACTCTCTGCCCGAGGAGGTGGTGATGGTAAGTTCACTAAAAGAGTTCAAGAGGGGCCTGGATGTATTTCTGGAGGGTAATAATATTACAGGTTATAGTTACTAGAGAGGGGTCGTTGATCCAGGGAGTTATTCTGATTGCCTGATTGGAGTCGGGAAGGAATTTTTTCCCCTAAAGTGGGGAATATTGGCTTCTACCTCACAGGGTTTTTTTTGCCTTCCTCTGGATCAACTTGTAGGATAACAGGCTGAACTGGATGGACAGATGTCTTTTTTCGGCCTTATAAACTATGTTACTATCTGTAACAAATACACAGTTTTTTGATGTCGGATTCATACATTT
The DNA here is from genome assembly GCA_900303285.1 of Rhinella marina. Taxonomy (NCBI): domain Eukaryota; kingdom Metazoa; phylum Chordata; class Amphibia; order Anura; family Bufonidae; genus Rhinella; species Rhinella marina. The sequence continues at coordinate 715,014 of ONZH01015602.1, read as the reverse complement.
GTGTCTGTGATGACATATGTGACAAGTTGGTCAGTGGTTCAGCCATGAAGATGTCAGTGAAGGATCCGCGTTTGGTCCGTTTTTTGCTCTCTGTCTGTCATCTGAATTCCACACACACGACTACACTAAAAATTTCTACAATTTCTCCTAACAATGATATGTGAAAACCACTGACAGGACACAGTTTGCATCCCTGTTGGGTCATGTATCCACAGACGATCCATAATCACGGATCCGCTTTGTACAGATTTGTAATATGGTGACCACAGGCCGCCATGGACCCACACTGTACTTCTGTGTGCCTCCAACTTAAAGGGGTTTTCCAGGAATCAAGAAAATGAAAATACACAAATATTACTTTATTATAAATATATTCCCAAATACCTTGCATTAGTTATAATGGCTTGTTTTGTCTTGGGAGCAATGATTAGGAGAAACAAAATGGCCGCTGTCCTATTAGTTCACACAAAACCTGTCCTAATCAAACAGCAGGACAAGTTACTTCACAACACTGAGGTAAAGAGCTGCCTCATCCTCCTCTCTGCTCTGCTTGTCAGGGGTTATGATCCTGAATATAGATGATAAGATCTTCAGCTGATTCTCTGTAGGAATGGAGTTCATGAGGAGACATTAAGTACAGAGAGGATGGACAGGACAGACAAGTGCTGCTGCTCATTAGCCGCATCTGCTCATGAACTCCATTCTTACAGAGATTCAGCTAAAGATCTTATGATCTGTATTCAGGACCATAATCCCTGATGAGCAGAGAGGAAGATGAGGCAGCACTTTACCTCAGTGTTGTGAAGTAACCTGTTCTGCTGTGTGATTAGGACAGGTTTTGTGTGTACTAATAGGACGGCGGCCATTTTGTTTCTCCTAATCATTGATCCTCAGACAAGAAACAAACCATTCTAACTAATGTAAAGTATTTAGGAATATATTTATAATGAAGTAACATTTAAGTATTTTCATTTTCTTAATTCCTGGAGAACCCCTTTAAAGCGGGTTTAATATATATATATTTTTTTTTTAAATCAGCAAAGAGATAAAGAAAAAACCTTACCTTATGAATGTTCTAATTCCCTTGTCTGGGCCGGGCCTGCAGTGGTCAAGTGCCATTCATCAGTCACATGCCCACTACAGCCAATCACAGGTCTCAGTGGTCACGTGCCGTTCACGCACATGTGGGCTGCTGACATTAGGCATTAGTTTCACACTTATTATAATCAGAGACTATAGACATTAGTTTCACACTTATGTTTATCAGAGAACAGGCTGCCAGAATTCACCGGATCTGGCCAGGCTAGACACTGCCGTTCACTGCAGGAGCCCACTGACTTTAATGGAAGGGATCAGGCTGGATCCAGCCAGACAAAAAATGTTGCATGCATGTTTTTTCCCAGTCATACCAGAAACTGGCCAGATTCCCACCAAATCCCATTATAGTCAATGTTTCTCTCTGCCAGAACAGCCTGCCAGATCTGATAAACGCCAGTGTGAAACTAGCCTTGATGAGTGGCTGCAGCGGTCACACGTACGATGAATGGCACGTGACCACTGCAGGCCTAGCAAGGATCAGATGAGGCCTGTGCTACAAGAGGACCAATGTAATTTATGACTAGACGGAGGCCTCTTCATAAATTACATGGCTCCTCCAGCAGCCCATGAGCCGGAATGAAATCTCTGAGCTGCCATAGATTTCAGTCATTATTTACATCAGTTTCAGGCGTAAATATGATGAATGCGCCAAGGCCAATGGCACGACCCTCGTCATGCCCCCTTCTCGTAAAATTTGCAAGGGTGGCGTAAAATTTGAAACGGCTTTGAAAAGTCGTAACTTTTCTATGCCAAAAACAGGCGTAGGGGAAATAATGAATTTCCCACATAGTTTTTCTAATTTTGAGTTTGACACTGCATAATATCCCAGAGCTGTATTCACAATTCTGCTTATTATCATTGAAAACGGTCTACAAGACTGTAGTCAAACACATCCCTAAAGGTCAAACTACACAGCAGATTTTCTGTACCGAATCTGTGGCAAAATCCACGTGTTACGTGTGGATGTGCCTCATGTTTCATGCATTGCAAAGGGTGCTAAATGTGTTATATGGTTTCATTTCACTTGAGATGAAGAACAGGTAAGAACTTACTTGATCCCAAGCTGTCAGTCCCATTCACCCAGCTGGATTATACTTACCTGGCTGCAGTGGTGACGTCATGTTGACAACATGTTACCACTGCAGCCAATCACTGGCCTCAGCACCGTACAAGGCCAGTGATTGGCTGTGTCCGACATTACGTCACCACTGCAGCTGGGTCAATGCAGTCCAGCTGGGTGAGGGAAGTACTCACCTGTTCTTCATTTCATTCAGGTTCCCTCCTGAATCTCGGTGGCCCCTTTAAGGCTTCATTCACACGTCCGTATGTGTGCACATCCTGGAAAACGGTCAGTTTTTTGCGGATCCGTTGTTCCGCAAAAAACTCCGTTTTTCCAGGACATCCGTTCATGTATCCATATGTCATCCTTTTTTTGCGGATCCGCAAAAAAACGGAAGAATGAATAACATCTTTTTTTTTTTCACCCCTCCTGGAACGGAATACGCAAATACGGATGACATGCGGATGCCTTTCCACATGTCTTCCGCATTTTTTGCGGATCCATAGACTTTCATTGTGCTACGGACCGCAATTCGGGAGAAAAGTAGGACAGGAGGATTTCTGTTTGCGGATCCGCAGAACGGAACAGATTAACGGATGCGGACAACATACAGTGCAATGTCCGCAGATTATCAGGACCCATTGAAATGAACGGAACCGCAAAGTATCCGCAAAAACCGTCCGCAATTGCGGAACGGATGCGGATAGATTGCGGATGTTTTAAACGGACGTGTGAATGGGGCCTAAGGGTGCCTGCAAACAGTTTCGATTACGCATGTTTTTTCCACGCAGATTTCATACGGGACAGCAACACTTTAAAATCAATTTACACTGCAGATTTTCTCGCAGTGGGTGGATGTAAATTCTTTTGTCGCGTGACTTCTTGTAGTAGAAAAGTCTTACAACTTTTTTTTGTAAAGGCAGTCATGCTGTGACAGTGATGCGACCACCACAAAAAAAAAAAATTTGACTTGGATTTTTTGTGACTGTCGTGTTGCAGTCTCAGCATGTCGCAGTGCGACACCATTGACTATCATTACAAAAAAATGGTATGACTTTTCTGCGACAAGAAGTCGCTTTTAGGTCGCGGGACCTTTAAAATCTCCCCCAGTTTGCTGCTACTGTAAAATACTGCAGATATGCTGCACAAAAATCTGCAACGTATATGCGTGCATGTAGGCTAACTGCGATCCTATCATACAGCGGGTTACTGATGTGGTAGAGAGCCGAAATGCGTTAACCATAGTCTACGACGCATCCAATGTTATACGGAGGCACAGGAAACTTTTACTCATGGATTCCATATGAATCTGGGAGGAAAAAAAAACATCATATCACGCTCCAATGCATGTGGATGGCAGCGGACATCAGTTCTTACATTCTCCGAGTTACAGTCCCAAGGGACTGTAACGGGAGTTTTGCCGTAGGCCATGCATAAACAATTTGTATATTCTGCTTGACGTTATCAATGCATGTTATCAGGATGAGTAAAGATTACAGCACACTACACACACAAAGAGCAGAACCACTGAAAAGAGAGCAAATCCCAGCTAGAAAGCACCTTATGAGCTCACGGACACAACCGGGGTACATACAGCTAGCCGTACACCGGAACAGAAGGGGCGCAATGCAGCTTTTGCCCAAGCAATATGTGAATAGCAAATGGACTGAAAATCGTGGTGCAAATTAGCACTATATGACGGGGAACTCTAAATGATGGAACTAAACACAAAAGAAAAAAAAAGCAAATCTACAAAAATAGTATAGTCTCAATGGTCCGCAATGTCAAGGCACCTCCAGTCAGATGCTTAAGCACAGGGATATCAAACTAGTGACCCTCCAGCTTTTGCAAAACTACAACTCCCAGCATGTCCTGATAGTTGTCCAGGCATGATGGAAGTTGTAGTTTTGCAACATCTGTAGGGTCACAAGTTTGAAATCCATGCTTTAGCATAAGACAATGAGATTCTTTATCAGAGGTTGGTGCTCCGCCTCATCAGTATGTAGTATATATCCTATGGCACTTAACATGGTCACTTAAAAATCCTGGCTCTTCACTATTATCAGTATACTGCTCGTACTGATCGAACCAGGACCTGTATACAGCTTCACACTGCTCCTACTGATTTAACCAGGCCCTGTATACAGCTTCACATTACTCATACTGACCTATCCAGGCCCTGTATACAGCTGCACACTGCTCGTACTGATCGAACCAGGCCCTGTATACAGCTTCACACTGCTCCTACTGATCTAACCAGGCCCTGTATACAGCTTCACATTACTCATACTGACCTATCCAGGCCCTGTATACAGCTTCACACTGCTCCTACTGATCTAACCAGGCCCTGTATACAGCTTCACATTACTCATACTGACCTATCCAGGCCCTGTATACAGCTTCACACTGCTCCTACTGACAGAACCAGGACCTGTATACAGCTTCACATTACTCATACTGACCTAACCAGGCCCTGTATACAGCTTCACACTGCTCCTACTGACCTAACCAGGCCCTGTATACAGCTGCACACTGCTCCTACTGATCTAACCAGGACCTGTATACAGCTTCACACTGCTCCTACTGATCTAACCAGGACCTGTATACAGCTGCACACTGCTCCTACTGATCTAACCAGGCCATGTATACAGCTGCACACTGCTCCTACTGATCTAACCAGGCCATGTATACAGCTGCACACTGCTCCTACTGATCTAACCAGGACCTGTATACAGCTTCACACTGCTCCTACTGATCTAACCAGGACCTGTATACAGCTTCACACTGCTCCTACTGACAGAACCAGGACCTGTATACAGCTTCACATTACTCATACTGACCTAACCAGGCCCTGTATACAGCTTCACACTGCTCCTACTGACCTAACCAGGCCCTGTATACAGCTGCACACTGCTCTAACCAGGACCTGTATACAGCTTCACACTGCTCCTACTGATCTAACCAGGACCTGTATACAGCTGCACACTGCTCCTACTGATCTAACCAGGACCTGTATACAGCTGCACACTGCTCCTACTGATCTAACCAGGCCATGTATACAGCTGCACACTGCTCCTACTGATCTAACCAGGCCATGTATACAGCTGCACACTGCTCCTACTGATCTAACCAGGACCTGTATACAGCTGCACACTGCTCCTACTGATCTAACCAGGACCTGTATACAGCTGCACACTGCTCCTACTGATCTAACCAGGACCTGTATACAGCTGCACACTGCTCCTACTGATCTAACCAGGACCTGTATACAGCTTCACATTACTCATACTGATCTAACCAGGCCCTGTATACAGCTGCACACTGCTCCTACTGATCTAACCAGGCCCTGTATACAGCTGCGCACTGCTCCTACTGATCTAACCAGGACCTGTATACAGCTTCAAAATACTCATACTGACCTAACCAGGCCCTGTATACAGCTGCACACTGCTCCTACTGATCTAACCAGGACCTGTATACAGCTTCACACTGCTCCTACTGATCTAACCAGGACCTGTATACAGCTGCACACTGCTCCTACTGATCTAACCAGGCCATGTATACAGCTTCACATTACTCATACTGATCTAACCAGGCCATGTATACAGCTGCACACTGCTCCTACTGATCTAACCAGGACCTGTATACAGCTGCACACTGCTCCTACTGATCTAACCAGGCCCTGTATACAGCTTCACATTACTCATACTGATCTAACCAGGACCTGTATACAGCTTCACATTACTCATACTGACCTAACCAGGACCTGTATACAGCTTCACATTACTCATACTGACCTAACCAGGACCTGTATACAGCTTCACACTGCTCGTACTGATCTAACCAGGACCTGTATACAGCTGCACATTACTCATACTGACCTAACCAGGACCTGTATACAGCTTCACACTGCTCCTACTGACCTAACCAGGACCTGTATACAGCTGCACATTACTCATACTGACCTAACCAGGACCTGTATACAGCTTCACATTACTCATACTGACCTAACCAGGACCTGTATACAGCTTCACATTACTCATACTGACCTAACCAGGACCTGTATACAGCTTCACATTACTCATACTGACCTAACCAGGCCCTGTATACAGCTTCACACTGCTCCTACTGATCTAACCAGGACCTGTATACAGCTGCACACTGCTCGTACTGATCTAACCAGGACCTGTATACAGCTGCACACTGCTCGTACTGATCTAACCAGGACCTGTATACACGTAGTCATTGATACTACCGCATCTAAAGGAGTTGTCCATTCTTCAGTAAACAGTTTAATCATTGCATTATTAAAAGTTATGCAACACTTCTATTCAAGACAGATATTGACATTTTATCAGTAACATATTGACCAAGCGTTACCTAGCTATAAATTATCTGTATGCAATAGCATAACTGCTCCGTTAAACGGCAGTAAATATAGGTTTTCACAAAAAGCGCATATATAATAATTCGCCAAAGACGTCTTCTGTGCAGGTGACACGTGCATTTCACACTTGCAGGCAAACTTGTAAATCCTTTTACAGACAGCTCCATAAAGAAAAGATTATATTGATAGTCTGCCTCTATCTGCAGAACAAGACAGGTCACAGCAGGGGAGAACTGTGCAGGGGACAGGTCACAGCACGAGGGGGGGACTGTGCAGGGGACAGGTCACAGCACGAGGGGGGGACTGTGCAGGGGACAGGTCACAGCACGAGGGGAGAACTGTGCAGGGGACAGGTCACAGCACGAGGGGGGGACTGTGCAGGGGACAGGTCACAGCACGAGGGGGGGACTGTGCAGGGGACAGGTCACAGCACGAGGGGGGGACTGTGCAGGGGACAGGTCACAGCACGAGGGGGGGACTGTGCAGGGGACAGGTCACAGCACGAGGGGAGAACTGTGCAGGGGACAGGTCACAGCACGAGGGGGGACTGTGCAGGGGACAGGTCACAGCACGAGGGGGGACTGTGCAGGGGACAGGTCACAGCACGAGGGGGGGACTGTGCAGGGGACAGGTCACAGCACGAGAGGGGGACTGTGCAGGGGACAGGTCACAGCACGAGAGGGGGACTGTGCAGGGGACAGGTCAAAGCACTAGGGGTGACTGTGCAGGGGACAGGTCACAGCACTAGGGGTGACTGTGCAGGGGACAGGTCACAGCACTAGGGATGACTGTGCAGGGGACAGGTCACAGCACTAGGGGGGACTGTGCAGGGGACAGGTCACGGCACGAGGGGGGGACTGTGCAGGGGACAGGTCACGGCACGAGGGGGGACTGTGCAGGGGACAGGTCACGGCACGAGGGGGGGACTGTGCAGGGGACAGGTCACGGCACGAGGGGGGGGGGACTGTGCAGGGGACAGGTCACGGCACGAGGGGGGGGGGACTGTGCAGGGGACAGGTCACGGCACGAGGGGGGGGACTGTGCAGGGGACAGGTCACAGCACGAGGGGGGGACTGTGCAGGGGACAGGTCACAGCACGAGGGGGGGACTGTGCAGGGGACAGGTCACAGCACAATGGGGGGGGACTGTGCGGTGGACAGGTCACAGCACAATGGGGGGGGGGACTGTGCGGTGGACAGGTCACAGCACAATGGGGGGGGACTGTGCGGTGGACAGGTCACAGCACGATGGGGGGGGGGGACTGTGCGGTGGACAGGTCACAGCATGAGGGGGGGACAGGTCACAGACGGGGGAAGGAGAGGGTTTGCAGGGACAGGACACAGCACCAAGATGGGGAGAATAGGGGACAGGTCACAGCACTGGGAATAGGGGAGCAGGGGACAGCACCGAGAGGAGGGAGAGAGGGGGATATGTCAAAGCACTGGGAAGAAGGGGGGGGGGTGTTCAGGACACAGCATCAGGAGGGGGAGAGGAGGAGACAGGTCACATCATGTGGGGGGAGGGGGTTACAGTATTGGGAGGGGGAAGAGGAGGGGACAGGTCGCAGCACCAGGAGGGGTGGAGGGGCTGGTCCCAGCACTGGGAAGGAAGTGGGGGTACCAGGTCACAGCAAAGAAAGGGGGGACGGGCAGAGGGCATCACCAAAACTTCAGGAATGAGCGTGAAGACTTGACACCAACAGAGGTCCTATACACCAATATATGGCATATCTGGAGCTTATTTAGGATGGTGCCTGGATTTAAAGGGGAATTCCAGTTGTAGGTTATCCCCTATTCACGGTGAGGGTCCCAGTGGCAAGACCCCTACCAAGCTAATAGTTATCCCCCATGTTGTGGATATGGGATAACCTACAAGCCTCTATTATACACACAAAAACATAATTCTACAGATGGATATAGCAATTGTCCATGTGAGGACCGTGCACGTCAATCAACTCTGACAGTCCAGCACAACACGAGAAAATAAACTCATCACACCCCTCTACTCTATACAAAGGAGAACATGGGGTAATATGGCACCCCTTGCACCATATTTGTAGGGTAATATACATACACACACAAGATATATATATACACACACACACACAAACACATATAGATATATTCACACATACACACAAGATATATATGTATATATACACAAAAGATATACAGTATATACATACACAATATATAAAAATACACATACATCTATACACACACTAGATATTGATATACACACAAACACACTAGATATATATGTATATACACACAAATGATATACAGTATATATACACACTATATATATATAAATAAATATACACAGAACTATACAAACACTAGATATACACACAAGAAATATATATATATATATATATATATATATATATATATATATATATACACACAGACACACACTATATACATATGTATACAGACACACTAGATATATACACACAGACAACTATGTAGACATAACTAGTGTGCTCTATGTTCATGCTATACAGGCACATTCCGCAGCCTGGTAGTGACCTGTTGTGTAGAAGTGGCTGTACACCAGTCTATGTGCCGGGCACCACTGGCATGGCCCAGGTAGGCACACGCTGTACAGAAAGTTGTAGCAGTCACTACATCCCCGGCAGCTCCACACATCTAGTACAGAAGTCAATAGTCCCCATGTTGTGTCCCAGGAGGTGACAAGAGGCACTGAATGGGTGTCCGGGGATGGTACATGGCAGATATACTCACAGATCTTTACTCGCAGGCTCTGCAGCACACGTACGGGGGCCTCAGGCGGATCCCCGGCCTCTCCTCTCCCTCCTGCCCGCTGCTCCCCTGCCATCTCAGGCGGCAGCGGCAGAGTCTATGCTGCCCGTGCTCTTCCGCCAGCCGAACTACTTTAGCAGCGGAGTAATACCTGGGGCTGCCCAAGACTACACAGCAGCGCAGATACGTCTGCCTAGGGGCGGGGCTGTGCGAGAGCAGAGAGCAGTCGGTGCCAGTAGTGTCCCGTGTATGGGACTTGTTAGATACGTTTAGGACGTGCTGACCCTCAAAATGTGGCTCCTGAAAGACAAGGTAGCCCCTGGTGCTGTACAGTGTGAAAAATTTCTCAGTACAACAGCCTTACTAATGCTGCCTGTACACATTGGGGTACGTTCACACCACAGTGAAAAAATGGACGTAAAAATGAATGAACTGTCAGTTTTTCATGGTCTTTATGTATAATTTTGTTCTACTTTCTATCCGTCTAACCTTAAAGGGGTTGTACGAGTTATGACAAAAAATATATAGCACTGTAAATCTTATGGGCAGCAATATATAACTCAGTTCAGCAAGTTTTAGGCAAAAAAAAATCCATATTTCCTAATTTCCCTGGTTCTCTTCTGGCCTTTGTTTACATGCAATAACAACAATCTCAGCCCCTCCCCCTTCTCCTCCCCTCTCTGCAAAGGCAGTGAATACAAGTGCTGAGTGACATGTCTGCCTGCTGGGATACTCAGCAGCATGTTGTTTGTGTAGGACTACAAGTCCCAGCTGTACAATGACACTGCTAATACACACAGGAATTTCTCCCTACCTGTTCTTGTACAATTCCTCTATAGCTCCTTGCCCAGCATTTGTCTCCTCTCACTGCTGCAGCTACTATTTGTTGTGTAGCCTTGAGCCCTCAGTGTGTTCTGGCTGAAGGGGTTAATGTTTTATCTGAAGGAAACCAGGGAGAGCAGATAGCAGGAGCCAGGCAAAGAAAGGGGGCGTGGCCAGTGACGTCTCGTGTACAGACTGTTATCTGAACTCTGAGGCTTGTGAACGAAACATCACAGAGCAGAGAGATAAGGTGACATCACAGGTCATGTGACCCTCAGTCAACTCTGAGAAACCAGCAGCTTTAGAAACACAAAGTATATGGGAAAGTTGTTATACCTGACAAGTTAGAAACATATAAAGAACAAAAAAATAACTCGGACAACCCCTTTAATGTCTGACATCCATTTTGCATCCGTTTTTAAAGTCTTAGTAATACCCTTTAAAGATATAATACCCCACAAAACTTCAATATATGTAATGCTCCCTTTTATATCCATCTATCTATATATTATATATATATATATATATATATATATATATATATATTATGCTCCCCCTCTGTGTGTGTGTGTGTGTCTCTCTCTATATAAAATGCCCCCAACCTCTGGTAGTGCCACCATTAAAAAAAACTCAGCACTGGCACTGCTGGGAACACTCTCAGGACCAGAGGCGGCAGGACCTGATGCTCCCAGCAACACTGGGAGTGTCAGGTAGGACTGCAGCTATCAACTATTTTTGTAATTGAGTATTCTATTGATTAATCCAATGATTAATCGAGTATTCTAATAACCAAAAACTAATAAAAAGAACGTTTTTCTTTATAAAAACTCATCACCCCCCCCCCCGTGCCATCAGCTGTCCCCCGGTGCCATCAGGTGCCCCCCAGTGCCATCAGGTGCTCCCCCAGTGCCTCCTGGTGCCCCCCAGTGCCACCAGCTTGCCCCCCAGTGCCTCCAGGTTCCCCCCAGTGCCTCCAGGTTCCCCCCAGTGCCACCATTTCCCCAGCGCCAGTGAAACAAAATACCTCTCCTGTAGGGGCGGCGCTTCACTCCTCCCTCCTCTTCTTTGCCGCGCGCTGCACTGTCGGCCTGACGTCACACAGCGTCAGGTCATAGTGCACGTATGCCGTATACGATGTGTCAGGGCTGAAAGTGCAGCTCGGGGGCCAGCAGGTGACCATGGAGCGGTGAGTAATAGCAAGCGCTTCACTCCCGCTCTGTGGTCACATGACACAAACGAATCCTCGATGCAAAACATTTGCATCAAGGATTTTTTTGTGTCAAATTACTCAATTCCATTCAGTAATCGTTTCAGCCATAGTGTCAGGTCCTTCTACCTCCAGTGCAGAGCTCATGTTCAGTGTGAGGTGAGTATATATATATATATATTTTGTTATGTTGCAACCTTGTGCAGAGTTTTCACCATCATTCTGTCCTCAATACCCCATAATGACAAAGTGAGAACAGAATGTTAGAAATCTTTGCCAATTTATTGAAAAGGAAAAACTACAATACTGCACTGACATAAGTATTCAGACCCTTTACTCAGGACTAAGGGCTCGTTCACATCACCGTCCAGCCCTTCCGTTCTCCTGCTCTGTTATAGGACCAGGAGAACGGAAAGAACGGATTCGGGACATAATTGAGCTGAACTATAATGGGGTCCGTTAGGTTTCCGCTCAGAGGAAGATTTTTGAAGCGGAGACAAAAGTCCTGCGTGCACAACTTTTGTCTCCACTCCAAAAATCATCTTCTGAGCCGAAACCGTAGGCTCCGTTCAGCTCAATTATGTCCCGAATCCGTCCTTTCCGTTCTCCTGGTCCTATAAGGGAGCAGAAGAACGAAAGGGCTGAACGGTGATGTGAATGAGCCCTTAGTTGAAGCACCTTTATTCCTCCAGTCTTCTTGGGTATGATGCCACAAGGTTTGTACACCTGGATTTGGGGATATTCTGCCATTCTTTGCTGAAGATCCTCTCAAGCTCTGTCAGGTTGGATGGGGACCGTCAGTGGACAGCCATTTTCAGTTTTTTTCATAGACGTTTATTTGAGCTAAAGTCAGGACTCTTGATGGGCTACTCAAGCACATTCACAGAGTTGTCCCTAAGCCAATCTTGGGTTGTTGTTTTTTTGTGTGCTTAGGCTCTTTGTCTTGTTGGAAGGTGAACCTTCAGCCTAGTCTGAGGTGCAGTGCAATCTGGATCAGGTTTTCATTAAAGAAGAACTCCCGACAAAAATTTTATTCCATGTCCTGCTAGAAATGTACATGATGTAATCTGTAGTGAATGTCATTTTCTTACCAGTGTCTGAATTTTTGACTTGTATAATCCTGAAGTTTCTTATCTGTGTCATGCGACTAGGAATTAGACCCACCAACTCACACATAGACTTATGTGTGGACAGGAAGTCTAATTCTCTATGTATTCCTATGAGACTGAAAGTGAGGCTCCCATAGGAATGAATAGAGCAGTTACTGGCTTTCTGTCCTGGGTCAGTTGGAGGTCAGGGAGTTGGTCACATGACCCAGCTACAATAAGAAGAGAGGTTTTTACTCACAGAAACAGTCACTGATAAGAAAATGACAATCACTACAGATTATATCATGCACCTTTCTAACAGGTATGAGAATAAAAAATTTTGCGGGAGTTAAGAATATCTCTGTACTTTGCTCCATTCATCTTTCCCTTTACTCTGTCCAGTCTCCCTGCCCCAGTGCTGAAAAACACCCCCACAGCATGATGTTGCCACCATCATGCTTCACAATGGTATTGGGCAGGTGATAAGCAGTGCCTGGTTTCCTCCAGATGTGACACTTAGAATTGAGGCCAAAAAGTTCAATCTTGGTTTCATCAGACCAGAAAATCTTCTTACTCTCACTGAGAGTCCTTTAGGTGCTTTTTTTGCAAACTCCAGGCAGGTTTTCATGAGTCTTTTACCGAGAAGAGGTTTCTTTCTGGGCACTTCTCCCCCGATTACCTAGTTTGGTGTGGTGGCCAGTTCTAGGAAGAGTCCTGGATTCCCCAAACTTCTTACCGCTCTGCTCTTGGGAACTTTCAGTGCAGCAGAAATTTTTTGTACCCTTCTCCATATCTTTACCTCTGCACAGTCCTGTCTCTGAGCTCTACAGGCAGTTTTTTCTTCCCCATAGCCTGGTTTTTACTCTGATATGTATTGCCAGTTGTGAGACCTTTCATAGACAGGGTAGTATCTTTCCAAATCACGTCCAATCAACAGAATTTACCACAGGTGACTCTAATCAAGGTGTAGAAACATCTCAAAGATGATCAAGAGAAATGGGAGCCCCCCCCCCAGAGCTAAATGTCTACATGACAAAGAGTCTGAATATTTATGTTCATGGGAAATGCAAACATTACTAAAATTTTGTTTTGATTTGCTCATTATGGAGTATTGAATGCAGATTGATGGGGCAAAATTAGATTTTTTTTTCTTTATCACAAGGCACAACATAAATTGTGAAAAAGTGTAAAAACTATATACTGTTTTTGTTTTTTGTTTTTTTTTAAATCTCAGCATTTTATCTCTGCAGGTTCCCTGCTGTTTTGCTGCCAGCACCATTCTCTGATAAGCGCTTCTCTACTGAGAAGGTAGGGGTGACCAGCACTGCAGTCAGGGGCGTAACTTCCATAGCGGCAGACCATGCGTCTGCTATGGGGCCCAGGGCAAGAGGAGGCCCAGTCTTTCTTGGGATTATCTCCTCTTCTACTGGAGGTGAAGACTTGGTCAGGACTCCACCTTCTAAAGGAACAACTTTTAGCAAATGAGGCAGTGGAAAAATGGTCCAAGGGTCATTGAAAAAGGTTTAGCCAGAAAACCTTCTGTCCTGTGTGGGGGCCTGGTTTGATATTTGCTATGGGGCCCTTACTTCCCTATGTACGCCACTGACTGCAGTGATCAGCGCTGACAGTGTAGAGCCCCCCTGTTTGTCAGAGCTGATGGTTGAAGCCAAGCTGTATTCTATTTGCCCTACACGTACATTAAATTACATTTTTTTTTGTAAAATATATAACAGCCGCATGTACGGAAGCAGGGTCTGGGGCAGTGAGAGCAGAGGCAGGCTGAGAAGCTTCTGCATTGTACAGTTGGCCTACTCCAGCATTCAGTAGAAGACAGGGTCTAGGGTAGATTTTACTGGCAGTTAAAATAAAAATGTACATTTTTCACTCATAAATGTACAAAAACACATAATAGTGTTATCTCTACACATTGGAAACAAAAATGAAATAACAATTACACTTTAAAGGGTTTCTGTCACCAGTTTTGGGCATATAAAACAGGATGACATTTGCAATGTGCAAATGTCACCTGATGCCCAAAGTGTTACTCACTCTCTGACTGCAGTCGAATGAAGACCGCACGGCGCAGGCGCGGGATCTGCAGCGCGGACAGGGTCGGCAGCAGATAGAGCGAGCTGCCTGGCCCTGTCCGTCACAAGAAATTAGGCGTACCTAAAGGTGGGGAAACGGCGATACTAGGTGCAGGGTTACCGCCCCTTTCACTTAGTAATGGTTCATTTGCATATTACTAAAGTCGATTTTATACAAAAACGGGGACTGCCATCAGAGAGTGAGTAACACTTTGGGCATCAGGTGACATTTGCACATTGCAAATGTCATCCTGTTTTATATGCCCAAAACTGGTGACAGAAACCCTTTAAAGGGGTATTCCAGGTGAAACAGTGGCTACTGTCCACAGATGTTCCCCTGCTTACCGCCGTTGTTCCGGACTCTGTGTTTCCCCATTCACTGCTGCAGTCCTGGGCTTTGTCCTTGCAGGCATTGTCTGTCCTGGAATCTGCTCCACAGTTTCCTTCCAGCCCTGAGCACAGCATGCTTTCAGCTTGTTTTCTGCAGCACTTCCATTAGAGCCGGCGCACGGGTCACTTCCTGTGATTTATGGGTTAGATCATGTGACCTCGCTGACCAATCCTAGCCCTCCTGCACATATATAAGGTGCCTGAGCGTCAAGGACCTTGTGTCCTGCAAAGGTTGCTGATATCTCTGCTCGTGGTCCTGTGTACGTGACTCGTGTTTCTGGACTCTGCTACCTGTCTGATCCCTGCCTGCTTGCCTTGACTCTCCTGTTGCCAACCCAGACTGCCTGACCTGTACCTGTGCCACCTGCCCTGACCTATTGCTTGTTTGACTTCGCCTCTGCCTCATTCTTCAGTCCTGCACTGTTGCTCCTGGTTACGATGCCGCCTGCTGACTACGTCCGTACCTCTGGTAACTTGCTCAGGTACCTCCTGGTCCACCTGGACCAGCTGCCTCATGTGCCAATCCTCCTCAAGAGTTAGTGACCTGGTGTTTCCCTCGGTAAAGTCTATCCCCACCATCAGGGGTACTGTGAAGAATGAGGGGCTCACTTAGACAACGCCCTTAGAGAAGGTAGGACACGTGGTACAGTGGGTTCACACCCTCTGATTCCTGACACCAGGTAGCTCTGGTGCCAGAACTATACAGCTCTGTCCCCCGAGTACTGTATGGCACTCATTACTGCAGCAGCGCTCCCATTCACTTCCATGGGAGCAGCACCATAACCACCGCTATCCACTGCACAGTGGACAGAGATGTGTAGTTCTGGCTCCAGAGCTACTGTGGAGGTGTAGGACTGCCACTGATGTCCTATTGATGGCCTGTCTGGAGGATACACCATCAATAGTAAAATCCTAGACAACCACATTAAGGCTGGCCATACATTTTAGATATCGGTCAGCAGAACGCTCATTTGACCGCTCATCTCTCCCACCGACCATACACACACCCACTCTGTTTGGCCAAACATACATGTGTTGTGAATGGGAAAATGGGAGCAAGCCGCTATCTCTCTGAGAGCAAAAGGATAAAGCAGTTTAAATCCAGGCAGTACATGTGCCCCGGGCATAGGGGCAACTGCCGGGCGGTTTGTTTCCATAGTGAAGTAGGATGCCCTCCACTCCCTGCTTCACTGTTTGGGTCCATTCACACATCCGCATGTGTTTTGCGTATCCGCAAAACACGCTCACCGGCCATGTGCCAGCACTGGAGAAATGTCTATTCTTGTCCGTGGCATGTTCTATTTTTTTGCGGGGCCGCAGACTGGAAGCGCGGATGTTAAACAATTCTAACAATTGTTAAAACCCCAGTCAAAAGTGAGGGGGGAGTTTTTAGACAGCAGGGACTCTTTAAATTGTTCATATTCCTATGTAGTTTATTAATTCCTGCAATCTGTTGCATGTGGGTCGTACCATCCAGCCTATGAAGAAAAGACTAAACAGACACCATTGTAATATCAATGATGATAAACCTCGCACTTCCTCGCAGTACATAATAAAGATCCATACTTATTGAGACTTGGAACAAATACCTAGTACTGTTAGGAACCGCTTTGCAGGCCAAGTGAATAGGGAGGGGTACTGAATTTTTAGACTGCGAACGCTTGTACCGGATGGATTACATGTACCAATTGAAAGGATTAGATGCATTATGTAATTGTTGCATTGTTGTAGTAAATCTTCTCCTTGGACTCCTGCTACCATCTGAGCCTACCCACTTGTTTCTCTGCCTACTTTGGGAATCTCCTTGATGACTTCGAAGTTCAAAGTTCAAGAAAAGATCAAGCTAGAGAATTGACCTCAAGTATTTAAAAACAAAAAGACACGTCAGAGTAATGCCCGGTCCTCTAAGTTTTATTAAGGCTCCTTGAACTAGAACAATCTGGAATGTGGTCCTTCATTTTCCAACCCTGGTTTATACAGGGTGTCTCACCTAATCAATTGGCCTTGATGTCCAAAATCTATTCTTTCCTTTCTTTACTCGATTCTGGCATCTACTGGTTGTTATGGTTCAGAAACAGTTCCGGCCTCTCTGGTGGCTGGGATCGGAGTCTCTCTGTTCCTGGCCACGAGTGTCTTTGCCCTGGCCACCTCATAATTTTGCTTGTAGTTTGGTTAAACAGCTCCAAGGCATGCACAGTCTTTGAGCTTTTCTACACAGCTGGGGCAGCTGCAATCCAGCGAAGGGACAGAATTATTACAGGACCAGGGCTTGCTCAATAGCCCTGGACCTTTAATATACACCGCACGCACAGGCAAGAAGATTTAATAATCCACGCGCTGCTTGCCTGTGTGTGGCATCAATCATACAGGCACTGCCCCCCCACAGAGCCGGAAGTTTACGCCTAGTGAGCAGTGGCAGGCCCTGAGCTCAGAAGGGGAGACATCCCCTTTAACCCCTTCAAGCAAAAGCCAGTTTGAACAAAATACTGGAGCCCAATTTTTTTAAAATTTGACATGTGTTAGTTTATCTGGTAATAAGTTTGGAATGCTTTTACTTATCCAAGCGATTCGGAGGTTGTTTCCTTGTGACACATCATAATTCTTGTTAGTGGTGAATTTGAGTTGATACGTTTTAACTTTATGCATAAAAAAATCCAAAATTTGCTGAAAATTTAGAAAAATTAGCTATTTTTGAAATTAGAATTTCTCTACTTTTAAGACGGATAGTGATACCTCATAAAGTAATTATTATGTAACATTCCCCATATGTCTGCTTTATGTTGGCATCATTTTGTAAATGTCATTTTATTTTTTTAGGAAGTTAGACGGCTTAGAAGTTTAGAAGCAAATTTTGAAATTTTTAAGAATTTCCAAAACCCACTTTTTTAAGGACCATTTCCGTTATAGAGTCAATTTGTGGGGCTTACATAGTAGAAACGACCCATAAATGACCCCATTTTAGAAAAAAATACACCTTTCAACTTTATTAACCTTTTAGGAGTTCCACAAGAATTAAAGCAAAATGGAGGGGACATTTTCAAATTTCATTTTTTATGCAGCTTTTCCATTTAAATGCATTTGTTCTGTAACACAGCAAGGGTTAACAGCCAAAGAAACCTCAATATTTATTACCCTGATTCTGCAGTTTACAGAAACACCCCATATGTGGTCGTAACCTGCTGTATGGGCACACAACACAGCGCAGAAGGAAAGGAGCGCCATATTGTTAACGGAGGGCAGATTTTGCTGGAATGGTTTTTCAGTGCCACGTTTGAAGAGACCCTGAAGTAACCGTAGAAAGAAAAAAAACAAAAAGTGACCCTATTTTGTAAACTACCCCACTCAAGGAATAAATCTAGTGGTGAAGTGAATGGTTTGACCCAACAAGCATTTCATAGAATTTAGAAACACATGGCTGTGAAAATGAAAAATTAACTTTTATTTCCAATATAATTTTGCTTTAGCCCCAAATTTTTCAGTTTCACAAGGGGTAACAGGAGAAAATGCACCCTACAATTTGTTATGCATTTTTTCCTGAATATGGCAGCGCCATATATGTGGTCGTAAACTGCTGTTTGGGGGCATGACAGCATTCAGAAGGGAAAGGAGCGACATCGGGATTTTCTAACATGTAATTTGCAGAAAATTTTGTTAGGGCCCATAACATTTTAATTTTTTTCACCAATGTAGCTGTGTGAGGGCTTGTTTTTTACGGATTGGGCTGTAGCTTTTATTGGTATTTTTATGTCTTTTTTTATGCCCATTTTTTGTGGAGGTGAAGTGGGCAAAAATGGCAATTCTGTGAGTGTATTTTTATTTTTTATGGGGTTCTTGCGGTAAATATTATATGATTATTTTATTCTGTGGGTTGATATGGTTATGGCAATACCACATTTAGGTTTTTTTTATGTTTTACTACTTTATCAGCATAAAATCACTTTTGTGTTAAAAATAAATTATATTTTGCATCACTATACTAAAGTCCATAACATTTTTATGTTATGTGAGGGCTTATTTTATGTGGGACAGGCTGTAGATTTTATTGGTATAATTTTGGGTACATACGACTTTTTGTTATGTATTTTTTGTGGAGGTGAGGTGACAAAAACAGCAATTCTGTCATTGTTTTTAACATTATTTTTTTACAGCGTTTACCGCGCTGGATTAGTAACATGATACTTTTATAGATCAGGTTGTTATGGACGTGGCAATACCAATTATGCATATTTTTAATTTTTTTTTTATTTTATTTGTATTTAAATATTTATTTATTTTTTAATTAATTTTTTTACTTTTTTTTGGTAACCATTGGGCCCGATGGAAGAGAGAGGGAGCTCCCTCTCAACCCCATGGATGCCGCGTGTGGCTGCTGACCGCGGCATCTATGGGGTTAAACGGCCGAGATCAGTGCCAACACCGATTTCGGCTGGTGCAGCAGAGTGTCAGCTGTAACTTACAGCTGACACACTCTGCCGATGGCAGCGGCTCCGTTCCTGAGCCGCTGCCATCGCTGGAGTGAGGAGAACGCAGCAGATGGCATCAGGGGGGCAATGCCGGCATACCGGGGGCAGTGCATACATCAGGGCCTGGGGGGCACAGTGGGGGTCATGGCTGATTTCAGGCTGTGATCTCCAGTGTGGAGATCACAGTCTGAAACCGGCATTTTCGCAACTCTGCAGAGACTAACCAATCTGAGAGCTTGCCGGCAAGGGTCCACTCTGATTGGTCCCCTGCCGGCTTCCCCAGTGTCTCGGCTGTTGGGGAAAGAGGAGACTCCGGGTCTGAGAGACTTTATAGTGTCACTGTCTCGGTAAGCAGTTTGGACGTGACTGTACATCCAAATGCACTAAGTTACTTGCGATTTGGATGTACAGTGACGTCCAAGTGCATGAAGGCTTAATGGATCCAGCTACGGGGAGCTGGCTGGTCTCTCGTGTCTGTGCAGGAGCAAGGACGCGGCCGGCGTCCTCATCTCCATGACGAGGGGGCGGTTGAGGACCCATCCCCTAGACAACGAGCTGGGGAGGGTCTGAGCGCCAATGGCAATAAGTCGGCGCTTAGGTGTATGAACATATTAGAGGGGGGTCACGTGGCACTGGCCACATCACATGACCCATGTATTAGGCCTATTTAAGCAGGCAGCCTGTTGGCCACATGTTGCCTGTGATTGGTATTTATTTACCTTCACCAACGTTAATATGAATTGCAACTTCTGTGTTTGACCTCGGCTTGTATTTCACCTCGTCCCTGTGTTACCCCTTGTACTACGTCAGCGGTCCCCAACCACCGGGCTGCGGCCCAGGACCGGGCCCTGAATCGATGGCTGCGGTGGCAGGGGACAAGGATATGAGCGCTTCCATTGTGGAAGCGCTCATCTCCAGTCATCTATATCGCCGTCCTCAGGACAGCGATACAGATGCCTGTGCTGCGGCGGGGCAGGGGAGGGAGAGGCGTCTCCCCTGCCCATTCCACTGATAGGGTGCAGGCCTAGTGCCTGTAGCCTATCAGAGGCCGGCTCAGGCAGCGCAATGACGTCATTGCGCTGCCTGAGCCGGCCTCTGATAGGCTACAGGCACTAGGCCTGCACCCATCAGAGGCCGGCTCAGGCAGCGCAATGACGTCATCGCGCCGCCTGAGCCGTACAGCACAGGACACAGGCCGGAAGAGGCTTGCATGATGGAGGTAAGTATATGTGTTTATTTTTTTAATTATACAATACTGAAGGAGAGGAGCACTGTGGGGCACTTCTTATTGCCACTTTGGGGGCACGTCTTATATTATTGGGGGGCATTTATGGGGGCACTTATTACTGGCACCATGGGGGCACTTATATTATTGTGGGGCATTTATGGGGGCACTTCTTACTGGCACTATGGGGGCACTTATATTATTCTTATATTATTGGGGGGCACTTCTTATTGGCACTATGGGGGCATTTATATTATTGGGGGGCATTTATGGGGGCACTTCTTACTGGCACTATGGGAGGCACTTATATTATTGGGGGCATTTATGGGGGCACTTCTTATTGGCTTATTTTTTTGGGGCATCTATGGGGGCATTTCCTATTGGCATGTTATTGGGGGCATCTAATGGGGGCATTGCCTATTGGCATGTTATTGGGGGCATCTAATGGGGGCATTTCCTATTGGCATATTATTGGAGGGCACTGTGGGGGCGTCTACGGGGGCACTTCTAACTGGTACATTATTGGGGGACACTGTGGGGGCATCTATGGGGGCACTTCTTACTAGCACATCTGGCACATTATTGGGGGAAATGTGGGGGCATCTACTGAGGCCACAAAAAAGGGGTATTTTATATGAGGGGCTCTGTATAGGGGCATTTTATGTTATATTTATATATTTTAATATGCACCTTGCGTGAATCAGTCAGCGCCGACAGCTCCCTTACCCCCCCCACCTGCCCTCCCCCTGGGGAAATTGTCTAGCGAGAAACCGGACCTTGGTGCAAAAAAGGTTGGGGACCACTGCTACGTGATCTCTTGGCTTCTGACCTCGGCTTGAATTTGACTGCGCTCCCGTGTTTTCCCTTGGTATTGACGCGGCCTCGTGACTTCTGACCTCGGCTTGTACTGAATCCGCTTTCGTGTTATCCTTTGGTATTGAGGTGACCTCCTGGCTCTAGACCTCGGCTCAGTAACTAATCTTATTTGTGTTTTCTGTCTCGTCTGTAGTTTATTTGCTTTGTTTCCTGTTTCTGTAAGGCCCTGCACGTATTTAAGCTAGGGACCGCCGTCCAGTTGCGCCCCGTTGATTAGGACGGACCGTGCAAGTAGGTAGGGAAAGTGGTTTGGGTGGAGCATAGGGTTGCACTTTTCCCTACCTAATACTTGACAATCTGTTTTTTTTTTAAAGGGGAAGTAAAGGTTTTTGATTTTTTTTTTCTTCAAGCAGATCCAAACATATACTAGGCAAATGTATGCAATATAACTTCATATGTATAACTTCATATTTTTCAGTATCCTTAAGAAAAACATATTTGAACATAAGTAGAAGTGTTTGGGTACTTACAGTAACAGCGTATGTCTGGCATGGGCAAAAAATGTGACCTGTGCTTAACAACTTTAGATTCAAGCTGCTTGTTTTTAGGCATGTTATAAATAATGGCCCATGGAAATGATGCTGAAGTTGGTTCCTTATTTAACCAGTGTCAAATTCCAAAATGAGTTAGTCATCTACTTACTCAGAAGTGAACTTTGTTTCCTATTGAGTCAGTTTTTGGGAAAAAAATGAAAGAAGAAAGTCTGCACTAGTAGTAGTAATCTGGTGACCAAGAGGCCACAGTTTACTTCCTAGGGTCTTCAAAACCATGAAGTCACTGTTCATGAACCAGTCAGTGGAAGGTAAATGCTCTGAAGCAGATCAATGCAGAGAGCACTTCACAGTGAAGCCCCAACTCCTGGGTACTTGCAGGAGCAGAACCTGGCAGAATAAAACTTCATGTTCACACTACTTCAGTTACTAAAACCTCCACAAAAGTTATGTTTGCCCTGCACTCCAGAGACCATACCAGGTACTATTTTGCATGGTCAAAACTGCTGACAGTCTCTTTAAGAGAATAACGCTTGTAATGTGTTCCAGCCCTGCCCACATTTATATGTGCCTTATGAAAATGCCGTTCAGGGATGTTTTTCCATCAATTTACAATGCACTCTAAACAATGAACAGGAGCAGATCTTTCCCTTAAACCTTATGTCTGTGGAGGCTCCGATCCTGGTTTTGGCTCACAGTCACTGATGAAAATCACTGACCAAAACACTGACGATTGAATGAGGCCTTTTCTGTGGTGTGCAAATCGCTGATCCTTAAAACATGGATACCGGCCATGTGCATCCCGCATTTTCCCTCCCAGAGGTCCTGCAGTATGTTTCAAATGCCTATTCTTGTCTGCTAAATGGGCAAGAATAGGACATTTTCTATTTTTTTTATTCTATTGAAATGAATGGTTCCACATCCGAACACCATTTTTTGCGGATCGAATGCAGACCAAACCTACGGTCATGTGCATAAGGCCTAAATAGAGATTCGGTAGATAGTTAGTGTACCTTGAACCCTTTCCCAATGCCAAAATATATTTGAAATGCATTTTGTAGCCAGGTCATGAATATATCCTGTGCAGTAATTTCAGATAAAGACACAACAATGTTCCATGGTCAGCATTGTGGCTGGGGCTGAATGGAGCAAAGATAGGAGATGACATAACAGGCCACATGCGGTTTCTACATTACACTACTGAATTTCCCTCGAGCTTCCATGTGATGTTTGGGAGTTGTTTCTACCAGATGTGTAGGGGATTTCTCTAAATGTGGGAAGGGTTCAGTTATGTTTATCATGTACACACACTCTGTTCCTGCTTCTGGAGAGATACAAATTAAAGGTAAAGCAGCTTTGTGTGTGATGACTGAACTTCTCATGCAGATTGTTGCTCCAGGATTTCTCCCTTAAATGTTTAATTAAAGGGGTCGTTCCCTTCTTGCCAGACCTGCAAAAAGGAAGCACACTTACCTGCACCCTGAGGCTCCTTCGCTCCACCAGTGCAGCTACCTCGCTGTCAAAATCTACTTTGACGCCACTGCAGCCAATGACTGGCTGCAGCAGTGACCTGCTCCTTGTGTCATGTCAATTGGTCAATAGCAGTGGGGGAGGATGGGGCCAGGACTGAGTGGTGGGGAGCAGGTAAGTATGCTTCCTTAGCAGTTCTAGTCAGGGGAGGAAAAGGGGAAGTCTCCCAAAAAAAAACCAAAAGGTGAAAATCCCCTTTAAGGGATATTCCAGTTTCAGGGAAAAGATATTTTCAGTTATACAATTTTCCAATGTACTTTGCCTATCATACAGTATGTTTGAGGTTTTCCGAATTACTGCTTGCTGTCATCAGCAGGTCCCTTCATTGTTTGCTTCCAGTGGATAAGTTTGCCCTGATCATTGTATGGACACACAGATACAGGAGTCACTAGTTATCAGTGGCAGCATAGTAGCTTGCAGCGCTAAGGTCCTAGGATCGAATCCGACCAAGGACAACTTCTGCATGAGCAGAAGAGATTTATATCCCTTATGAGTAAATATGGAATAACTGCAAGCAGAGATCTAGAAAATGATCAGGAGTAGATGCAGAATGTGTAATTAAAAACTGAATCACTTTTTCATTACAAAATAACAGCTTTTTTTTGTTGCTAAAACCCTTTCATTATTTTAACTATGTTCTTCTGAAATTCATTGCTGGAAACTGCTGTCTTCTAGTATTAAAAACCTTTCTTGACAACATAGGCAGTAAGCTGCACTACAAGGGGCTGTCCAGGATTACAAAAAATTAACAGGACAGGACGTCCTGATGCAGTTCATGCATAATGTCACTGCTCGCCTGGATTCCATATCTCTTCCAGCTACTGCATAGTCGCCAGTCACTGCTTCTCCTGCAGTTCTCGTACCTGTGAGTCCAGATTTGAATGCCATTGGCGTGCAACTTCCTCTGCCACCACGCTATAATGGAGATCCTAAAACCTGTTGTGGCTTCCTGAACCAGTACTTGATCCACTTCAAGTTGCAAAGGCAGAAGTTTCCTACTGAGTGGTCCAAGTCGCCTTCATTTTGTCCCTGCTGTCTGACGAGGCACTTGCTTGGGCAAATCCTATTTCGGAACGTGGAGGACCAGAGACCACTAACCTGCAGTCTTTCCTGGCTACCTTCCAGATGGTCTTTGAAGAGCCGGGCCGCACGTCGTCCGCTACTTCAGCTTTGCTGCGTCTATATCAGGTTTCCCTGTCTGTGGATCAGTACACCATCCAGTTTCGTACCCTGTCTGCAGAACTTGCATGGAACAATGAAGCTCATTTGGCGATGTTCTGGGAAGGCATTTCTGACCGGATTAAGGATGAACTAGCTGGCCACAAGAGTTAATATGCGATTCATGGAACGTTCTAAGGAGGTTGCACACACCAGAAGACCACCTCGCATGGTTCCGTCCTTCTGGAAGCCAGTGCTTCCTCTAATGTCCACCCCATCTGAAGAGCTCATGCAAGTAGAGCGCCTCTGATTGTCTAACAGGAGTGTCTACGCTGCAAAGCACTGAACCTGTCTGTATTGTGGAGGCAAGGCCCACTTTGTGCGTAACTGTCCACAGAAGCTGGGAAATGCCAGTGTCTAGGACCAGTGGGAGACTGGTTCTAGACAAGGAGAAGTTCTCTACAAAGCTTTCAGTTCTGGTGACTCTCTCTCACAAGGAAGTTACTCTGTCTGAGCTTGAATTCTAGGACTCTGGGTCAGCCGGTAACTTCACTGAGCAGTATCAGGTCCATCAGTACTGGCTCCCTACCATCCGGCTAGAAAGGCCTCTGTCAGTAGCTTCAGTAAATGGA
This sequence comes from Rhinella marina, assembly GCA_900303285.1. NCBI lineage: Eukaryota > Metazoa > Chordata > Amphibia > Anura > Bufonidae > Rhinella > Rhinella marina. The sequence goes on along the minus strand of ONZH01015602.1, from coordinate 689,735 downwards.
CTGCCACTTCCCAAACCTGTGCTGTTTGTCACTATGCCCCTTAAGTTGCAAATAGGGCCATTCAGAGATGATCTCCCTCTATGTGCTTCCATGAATCCTGTTATCCTGGGTCTTCCCTGACTGCATCAGCATCCTCCAATCCTGGACTGGAACTCTGGTCAGATCCTATGTTGGGGATCCTCCTGTTGGTCCACAGGCTTATTGGAAGTCCTACCTACTTCCTTGCCTCCAGTACACAAATATTTGCCTGGGCTTCCTCTGCAGTAAGACATCTTCAGCAAGAAAGAGGCTGAGACCCTGCCTCCTCCCCATTCTTATGAGTGTCCAACTGACCTTCTGCCTGGTTTCAATCTTCCTCGTAGTCGAGTCTATCCGCTCTTTCCTTGAGACCCAAGCAAAGTCTGCCTACATCAAGGAGAATCTCAAGAGGGGGTTTATTCGGAAATCTACTTCGCCAGCCGGTGCCGGGTTCTTCTTTGTACAGAAAAAAGATGGATCCTTATGGCCCTGTATCAACTATCAAGGTCTGAATGAGGTCACAGTCCAGAATCGATGACCTCTACCACTAATCTCTGAACTCTTTGACAGGATCTGGGGAGCTAAGGTCTTTACAAAATTAAACCTGCGTGGTGCATACCTTATCTGCATTTGAGAGGGCGACGAGTTGAAGACCATTTTTAACACCCATGATGGCAAATGTTCCTGCAGTATTCCAGGAGTTCGTAAACAACATGTTCTGGGACCTGTTCTATGTGTGTTTGATAGTGTGTCTGGATGATATACTCATCTATTCTCCAGATTTGTCCTCTCACCAAAAGCATGTGCTGTTAGTGTGACAGCGTTTAAGGGAGAATTGTTTATATGCCAAGGTTGAAATGCATCTTTGAGAAATGTTCTCCACCATTCCTGGTGTTCTGGTTTGCATAGGGACACAGAGAAGTTGCAGTGTTGAACAGGCAGATAACTTCTGGCCATTAAACTGGCCCTGGAGGAGTGGTGTTATTTGCTGGAAGGTGCATATCTTCAAACAGCACAGCATCTAAATTGTCTTCAAGCCAGATGGGCACTCTTCGTTTCTCACTTTAATTTTGAGTTACACTTCAGTGCAGCCGACAAAAACATCAATCATTTGATTCCTTGGACCAGCAACAGGAACCTCAATACATTGTCCAGCCTACTCATCTGATCATTGTGGCTCCTGTCCAGGTCAAGGACATTCCTCCCGGGAGGACCTTCATGCCACTATCCAAAAGGAAACACATACTAGCCTGGGGGCATCACTCCAAACTTGCCGGTCATCCAGAGATTTGCAAGACTTTAGAACCTTTATCACACCACTACTGGGGGCCCACACTTCCAAAAGATATGCGTGATTACATGTGTGCCTGCGCCAGCTGTGCTCAGAATAAAGTCTCCAGCACCAAACCAACCGGGGTTTTGTTACCTCTTCCTATTCCTTATGCCCCGTGGCAACACATTTTGTCACCAAGCTTTCACCCTCTGCCAGATGTACAGCTATCTGGGTGGTTGCAGACCGGTTCTCCAAGATGGCTCACTTTGATCCTACATCTGGATTGCCATCGGCCACTAAACTTGCTAAATTGTTCGTACGTCACATGGACTACCTTTGCACATACTTTCCAATCACAGAGTCCAGTTTACCTCTAATCTCTGGAGAGCTGTTTGCCAGCTGCTTTGGGATATCATCCATAGACATAAGTGGCAAGTAGAGAGGGTCAATAAAATATTAGAGAAGAAGAAGACCACTTCAGTTCTCTTGAGGAGATAAGGTATGGCTCTCCTCTAACACTATCCGCTTAAGGGTTCCCAGTTTCAAATTTGCTCCTAGGTTCCTGGGACCGTTTGAAATATTGAATAGGAGCAATGAAGTCACATATAAGTTACGTCTGCCTCTCTCTGCGGATTCCTAATGCCTTTCACGTGTCCGTGCTGAAACCAGTAGTTCTAAATCACTTCTCTTCTGTTCCATTTACTCCGACTTGGGTGTCTGGAAATTCTGATGATGTATTTGAAGTCAAAGACATCCTGGACATCAAGAATCATGACAAGATGACCTACTGTCCTGTGGACCGGAAAGGCTTTGGTCCTGAGGAGAACATCCATGCTCTGAATTTGATAAAAAGTTTCTTGTCTAGCACTCAAGAAGATGGGGTTAAGGGGGGGGGCAGGGCCGTATTAGCAACTAGGCACCGGGGGCACGGTGCCTAGGGCGGCAGGTTGCGGGGGGCGGCACCCCGCCAGGAGTATATAACGATTTAAAAAGAAAAAAAAAAAAAACCATCCTGGAATTTATATATATATATATATATATATTTTTTTTTTTATTTCCGTGGGGTGGGGGGGGTGCTAGGGTGCTGCTGTCGGGTGTACTAGCGAGCGCTTCCATAATGGAAGCGCTCACTAGCCTGCAGGAGGAGGGGGAGTGAAGCGCTGGTAGCGCTGTACAGTACTTACCCCTCCTCCTGCTTGCTCTTCCTGAGGCCGGCGCTCCTGTGTCCTGACTGCCTGCAGCGTCAGGACGTACAGAGCGCCCTCCGACCTGACGCTGCAGGAGGTCAGGTGACTTCAGCGCGGGCCCCTGGAAGAGGAGAGAGCGGGGACACAGCCAGGACCGGAGGTAAGTTTTTTTTTTTTTTCTTGTCTGATCTGAGGTCTGAAGTGGGGGCCAAAAAGGGATCTTAAAAGGTGGGGACAGAATGGGGGGGATCTGAAAAGGTGGGGACAGAATGGGGGGATCTGAAAAGGTGGGGACAGAATGGGGGGATCTGAAATGGTGGGGACAGAGTGGGGGGGATCTGAAAAGGTGGGGACAGAATGGGGGGATCTGAAATTGTGGGACAGAATGGGGGGGATCTGAAAAGGTGGGGACAGAATGGGGGGATCTGAAATTGTGGGACAGAATGGGGGGGATCTGAAATGGTGGGACAGAATGGGGGGGTCTGAAATGGTGGGATAGAATGGGGGGGTCTGAAATGGTGGGACAGAATGGGGGGGATCTGAAATGGTGGGACAGAATGGGGGGGGATCTGAAATGGTGGGACGGAATGGGGGGGTCTGAAATGGTGGGACAGATGGGGGGGATCTGAAATGGTGGGACAGAATGGGGGGGATCTGAAATGGTGGGACGGAATGGGGGGGATCTGAAATGGTGGGACACAATGGGGGGGTCTGAAATGGTGGGACAGAATGGGGGGATCTGAAATGGTGGGACAGAATGGGGGGATCTGAACTGGTGGGACAGAAAGGGGGGGTCTAAAATGGGGGCCAGAAAAGGGGTTCTGACATGGGGCCAGAAGGTAGGGGGGGGTCTGACATGGGCCCCAGAAGGAGAGTTCTATATGGGGGCCACAAGAGTATGATATGGGGCCAGAAGGGGGGGTATGATTGGGGATCTAATTAGGGGTCTGATTAGGGGCCTGAAGGGTCTGACTGGGGGTCTAGAGGGGTCTGATTGAGGGTCTCGAGGTCTGATTGCTGGTCTGGAGGCCTAATGGGGGTCTGGGGGTCTAATGAGGATCTGATAGGGGGTCTGGGGGTCTAATGAGGGGCTGATTGGGGCTTTGGAGGTCTAATGAGGGTCAGATATGGGAGTTTGGAAGTCTAATGGGGGTCTGTAGATGGGGGGTCTCATCTGGGGTTTGATATGGGGATCTGATCTGAAAGGTAAGGGGGGTACTGTTTTTCTGTGTGGTGCCAGTATTTTCAGGGGGGCTGTTTCTGTAGTATAGTATGGGGGGTGGGCAGGGTGAGATGTGGAGAAGGTGAGAGGATGATGGAAAAGTAGGAAAGTAAGATGTCTGTTTGTTGAACTCTTCAGAGACGAGGCACAGCTGAAAGAAGTCACCATGGCGGTCTGGTCTGACAGAAGAAGAGGAAAGAAAACGTCATCAGAGAAGAGAAGTCACTGGATGTAAGAGGTACATATGTGGCGCTGTATGACCCTGTATGCTCTGTAGTGCTGTATGAAATGTTTTCCAAGTCTGTCTTTGAAGGGGTGGTCTTTTTTTTGTACGAGCGCTGCCTTCTCTGCTCTGTTTACTGCTCTTCACTGCAAATTCTATGGCAAGCAGGTGAACAGAGCAGAGAAAGCAGCTCTCATATGAGCTCTGCTCTCTCTTCAAACAGCTGATCGTCAGGTTGCTGGAGGACCCCAGCCGATCTGATATTGATGACCTATCGTGAGGATAGGTCATTAGTAGTAAAAAGAGGACAACCCCTTTAACAGTAAGACTGGAGGGAAGGGATTAGGTTGAGAATTTGGCATGGGGGGGTGTTTCAATATTTGCCTTGGGCATCAGAAAAGCTAGGTGCACCAGCGGCAGGTGGGGGGGGTACAGACTGAGGGTAGTTGAGTGTATGGGGATGGTGGGGTAGTTGGGCGGGGGTTAATTGGCTTGGCAGAGGACCATTTTCAGTATCCAGGGGGTTTGGGGGGAGGATAGGTCACTGTAATAAGTCCAGGAGGAGGCTACTATGGGGGGTGGGGTAACAAGGCTACTATGGGGTTGGGGGGCTACGGAGGAGAGACTACTATGCTACTGTGGGGGGAGGAGGCTACTATGGGGTGGGGTAACGAGGAGAGGCTACTATGCTACTGTGGGGGGAGGAGGCTACTATGGGGGTGGGGTAACGAGGAGAGGCTACTATGAGGGGGGGGTGGTGGTAACGAGGCTACTATGGGGGTGGGGGGTTCTAAGGAGAGGCTACTATGCTACTGTGGGGGGAGGAGGCTACTATGGGATGGGGGGGACTGAGGAGAGGCTACTATGCTACTATTTGGGGGCGTGGGGGAATGGGTCACGTTGGGGGGGGGGGGGGGCGCGTCATCACAGAGAGTGCCTAGGGCAGCATGAACCCTAAATACGGCCCTGGGGGGGGGTACTGTAATGGCGGTTGCTGACTGCCGATGTTCCCCTACTTACTGCCACTGTCCCGGGCTTCATGTTCGATGGTGAGGTGTGTTTCCTCATTCACTGCCTCAGTCCTGGGCTCTGTCCTTGCAGGCATTGTCCTTCCTGGAATCTGCTTCACGGTTTCCTTCTCCTGTATCACTTCCTTAAGGACTATTGTGCGTCACTTCCTGTGATTTATGGGTTTAGCACATATGACCATGCTGACCAATCCTAGCCCTCTTGCGCCTATATAAGTGGTCCAGCCCCCTTCCCAGGCGCCTGAGCGTCAGAGGTCCCTGCTTGTGTTTCTGGACTCTGACCCAAGAGGGCTAGGATTGGTCAGCATGGCACTTACTAATGTACTGTGATTGTCCATATTGTCTCCTTTGCTGGCTTGATTAACTTTTCTATCACATTATACACCGCTCATTTCCAGGGGTTATAACCACCATGTAATCCAGCAGCGGTGATCGTGCATGCACACTATAGCAAAATGCACCACCTCTCTGGTGGCCACGACCATAAGAGCAGGCTTAGGTACACATGCACAGAAGCCTCCGTCTCGGTCACCTCATATCTGCTCTTAAAAGTGTTAAGAAGCTCAAAAAGTCACAATAGTGGCGTAAGTAGGTTAATAAATGCCGTTTTGTATTCGTCAGTATTAATGAATGCACTGAGCGATTTAGGTCAGGGTTATCTGAACTGTGACATGTAAATGGTGATACTCCAACTTGTCCTACTTTCCTACAGTTTTGAATACGTGACAGAGTTTATAGCACAATCATAATTGTAATGGTGTAAACATCAGTATTATGGCCATAACTATATCAGCAGTTTGGTATTGATAATCATTGGTGTTAATAAATTACCTTTAGGCTTCATTCACACGACCGTATGTGTTTTGCGGTCCGCAAACTGCGGATCCGCAAAAAAAATGTATGACGTTCCATATGGCATCCGTTTTTTTTGCGGATCCATTGTAATAATCCCTATCCTTGTCAGCAAAATGGACAAGAATAGGACATGTTCTATCTTTTTTGCGGAACGGAAATACAGACATTTGGAAATGGAATGCACGCGGAGTACCTTCCGTTTTTTTGCGGACCCATTGTAATTAATGGTTTCGCATACAGTCCGCAAAAAAAAAACGGAACAGACATGGAAACAAAATACAGTCGTGTGAATGAAGCCTAAAGGTGTTGTCTGAGATAATCTTAAAAAATCTTGGCGATGCGCCCGAATGGTCTAAAATAAAAAAAATGTTATATATGTATTTACCAATCTCTCTAGCGCCGTTCTCTGCTCCTCCTGACACTGTCTGTTTACAATGTGCAGTGGTGTACAGCTGATGACAGTGGCTGCATCGGTCACATGCCAAATATACTGCCGTCTGTAAGCAAGCAGTGGCAGGAGGAGTGCCATTCATAGAACGGTGCTGTAGAAAAAGGTAAGAATAACATTATTTTGTATTTTACACTATTTAGTTGATATTTCGGAAGATATTTAACTATTTTGGATAATCTCTTAAAGGGGTTTTCCGGTTTCCACCGACATCCTTTAAAATAATCATTTATGATGGTAGCTGTAATTTTGTAATGTCCCAGCTGAACACACGGAAAATGCCAAGCTAGGCCAGCTCAGCCAATCACTGGCCTTCACTATTGGTGAGCTGGCCATTCCTGGCATTTCTAGCAGGGACCAGAGCAGCGTTACAATGGCAGCAAAAGGAGACCAATTGAGTTAATGATTTTTTTTATGTTTAAAGGTAGTCACAGCTAAACCAGGCACAATGTATTATAAGTATGATAAGCTCAGCTGAATGTAATGATACCTTTCACTTAGTGATCCATTGTTTCATTATGGAGAAAAAGTAGTTTCAATCCATATGCAAATGAGCAGTTGTGTGCACTGAGAGTGGGCCCAGGCCAGTTTGTGCACCCTTGCATCTCCTGCCAGCCCCTACCTCTCCTTGATTGACATGACCAGGTTTCTGCATAGTCATCTTCCCTTACACTCTCAATCAAGAAGGAGAGGTAGGGTTCTGGCAGAAGAAGGAGGAGGAGAAATGGTGCACAGAGCGACTTTGGCCCATCCTTGGAGCACTTGCTGGCGTGCTCATGAATTAAAAGTGCTTTTTCTCCAGAATGAAGCAACAGATCACTACGTGAAAAATACTATTAGATTCAGCCGAGCTAGCCATACAATATATTGTGCCTGGGTTATCAGTGAATTTTTGGGTGACAGACTGCCTTTAGCATTAACATATGCATGGAAAACCCCATGATAAAGCTATGGGTTCCAGCAGTTACCACTAGAGGGAGTGTAGGAGCTTATTGCATACTATGAATGCACTGAACTGAATAAGGAAACTGTATGCAGTCAGATACTAGGCTATGTGCGGTGACAGCTACAGGCAGCCAGAAGTCACAATTAATCCTCTGTCTGTAGATAATGAAACTCCCCCATACACATACACATTCCGTTTGGCTGAGCATGTATGTGTTGTCAATGGAGAGAGCGGAGAAAACCACTGTCAAGACACCTCTGGTGGCAGTTTATCTCCTGGGGGAACAAAAGGTTAGAGGAAAAATATTCACTTGGCCCGATCCTCCTCTCGCCCAACACCATCTTTCAGGGGAGAATCGGAAGCTTCCTGAACACATTAGACTGTCAACCAAGCCCAACGTTCTCTATGGGTTTGGCAAGAGGGCAAGGAGGCTACTGAAGAGAATGCAGGAGAATGTGGCCCAAAAAGATAAATAATAGGGGGCATTGCCAGAGAAAAAAATGTAATGTACTTAACAAAACATACAATATTTTTATTGCATGTAAGGGTATATTGCAGTAATATTTCATTTGCAATGCCCAATTCATTGCATAGTAATACTTTTTTATGGGATAATCCTTCTCCAGTCATATGTTTAAAAGGTCGTACCAACTGGGTATACTTTCCCACTATTTATTTTCCAATAGAGCTATAATTGGTGACTACAGTTTATCTACAGCATCTGAAGGCAGTCTGAGGTAGTCTAAGACACACCTCCTATCTCATCATTGGTTCTGGCTGATGCACTCTCACTGCCCCCTGCAGTTCTGGCAGAATTATTATTAGGTATAGATTAGTAACCCAAAAGTGAAAAAAAAGGAAATAGACTGAAGGGAGTAGGGCTTTGTAATGGGGAGCCATTTATGAAGGCAGCTGTAATTCTGTAATGTATTTCTTTTACCTTTATTCCTCTATCTTCCGTTCTGGGCTGTGGTCACATGACCATGTAGCTCTTTATTTCCTGTGATGTTAATTCCATGGGCGGAGCAATGATAGGGGAGTGTCTATGTAACTAGCTGGGTGAGAGGAGCTATAAACTAGCTGGGTGTTATTAGGGTCCGTGATAGGGGAGTGTCCATGTAACTCGTTGGTGGGAAGGCACTATAGACAAGTTGGGTAGTGATAGGGGAGGGAATAGGTGAGTGTCTACGTAACTCGCTGGCTGGAGCTATAAATAAGCTGGGTGTTGTTAGGGTCCGTGATAGGAAAGTGTCTGTATAACTAGCTGGGTGGGAGGAGCTATAGTCTAGCTGGGCGTTGTTAGGGTCGTTGACAGGGGAGTGTCTATGTAACTAGCTGGATGGGAGGAGCTATAAACTAGCTGGGTGTAGTTAGGGTCGGTGATAGGGAAGTGTCTGTATAACTAGCTGGGTGGGAGGAGCTATAAACTAGCTGGGTGTAGTTAGGGGCGATGCTGGAGCTGTGGCAGAGAAATGAGAAGTGCATCATGGGTTTGGTTGGATACATGAACAGGAAGTGCTACATACAGGATGGAAAGAAACCAGAGAGATTGGTTTATATGGATCAGTAGAGTCCAAACTGAAAAAATAGTATGGAGAAGATGTACATGAGGTAAGCAACAACTAAATCAGCCAAAAATCAGAGTAATCCCTTTAAGTAAAAATTAAAATGTTAAGGTGGCAGAACTAGATTAACATAAACTTTTAGCATGACTAGGAAAAATAAAGCTCTAAGAAATTACACTACTGTTTAGTCTTTTTTATGAGAAATTAAGACATAATAAAACAGGACAAAATGCAGAAAACACATAGAAGAATACAAACTAATTAAAATAACATTTTATATTATAACTGTAATGGTCAAGACATTTTACTGTTGCCAAAAAATGATTTGCAGTGCTCAACGGAGTACTTTCTAGTGCGGTATTTTCATAGTGGTTGATATTTTGAGAATGTTCCAATCCCATGGTCAATTATTTTCCTGTCTTGTCCTGTTGGATATGCGAGTGGAAAGCAGATATTTTTAGTTTAGGGCTCCAGGGTGGGATTTGTTCACCTGCAAGTCACTGTAAAATCACAAGACTCAGGCATGATCACGATAAGAAAAAAGTTGCAGGCAATTTGCAGTGGTCACAAGGATTCCATGGTCAGAATTTGTATTTGCCTTGTGACTTTCTCCATAGGGAAACACTGAGGTTGTGCATGAATCATACTGATGCTGCAATTTTACCATGATCTGCAATCACCAAATGTTACTGTGGAGCCCTAGCCAGTATAAAACCACATGGTTAGGCCCCATTCACACAACCGTATGAATGGGGCCGTATCTATCCTCAAAAATGTGGGAATAGATGAGGCCCCATTCACCTCTATGGGGCCGGGAGCCGCGGCACGGAGCTAGCTCCGTGCCGCGGCTCATTTGAAGCATGTCCTATACTTGTCCGTGCGCACGGACAAGTATAGGCATTTTCAATGGGGCCGCACGGCGTGTGTTCCGAGCGCTGCGGAACACACGCCGGGCAGCCTCCGTATATTTGCAGGTCCGCAGTAATGCGGGCCTGTAAATATACAGTCGTGTGAATGGGGCCTTACTGTGACTTGGTTGCAACTAGGGCTAGTTTCATGCTAGCGCTAAACAGGCTGTTCGGGTAGAGGAACAGCTTGCCAGAGGTCATTGTATCGGGCATAGCCGGATACTACCTATCTCCACCAAAGGCCATTGTCTATAATGGGACTCGGCGGGGATCCAGCCTGTTTCCGGCATTAGTGCGGGATTCAGCCAGACAAAAAAACGCCACTTGCAGCCGGTTTCCAGTCATGCCAGATGTGGTGAACTCCGACAGGTGGTTCCTCTACCAGAACAGCCTGCCGCAACTGTTTAGCGCTAGTGTTTAACTTGTCTAAGAAAAAAAGTTGCAGGCAATCTGCTTCGATCGGAATGAGTGCATGTTGGAAATCTTATCTTTGACGTGTGACTACCCCCATAGGGAAACATTGAGGTCACATGCAAGTCATGGTATTGCCATAATTTACCATAATTAAGCAGGCCGTCACATAAAAACAGTCAATTTTAGCTAACAATAATAAAAAGGTAATAATCTGGGGTTTGTTAAATAAAGTTTCCTCGAAGCGTGCACTTCGTTGTCATATACAAAAATAGGTCCCCTGAATGTTCTATGGTGTGGGGCAAATAAACATAACATGGAATATCTTTTGTGGCTCTGTGAAACCATAAATATGCAATAAATATGCAATCATATCTTTGATAAAGTTGGGGCTCAAGATACTTAACTTTAAGACCAGTCAGTATTTAGCATCAGTATTTGAAAGCCAAAACCAAGACTGGAACCTGCAAAGTATCATGAAAAGATTTGTGCCTCTGTCTTTTGGACCTGCTCCGAGCTTTGGCTTTAAAAACAAAAATACTGACCAAATACTGACAATGTGAAAGCGACCTAAATCCCATTATCTTTAACGAAAACCCATCACACTGAACACACTGTCTTATCTGTGTGCATTATAGCGCTGGAGGGGCAGATTGATATATAGTTTTGTAGTAACAGATTGGGTACAAAACCTGAAGCAAACAGCAGAACTGTGAGTGGCAGTCTTTAGTAACACTAAGTTTTGGAGGCGTAGTCACTCTGTGTGCCACTATATGGTGCTCCATATGATGCCATATTTCAGATATCCCCTAGCAAAAATAATCTATATGCCTCCAAATGAATTCTTGTATTATGGCTCCTTACAACTCAGAGGTGGTAAAGAGCCATGATATGACAATATGCATAAGACATAAAGGCCATGAACACCATTTCAATTTGTCTTTATTAAAAAAAAATTCAGCACTTTTTGTTATACAGGGTTAAAAGGGTTATCCGGGAAAAAATATTGGTGACCTATCCACAGGATAGGTCATCAATATCACATCACCAGGGTCCGTGTCCCAGCACCCTCGCCGGTCAGCTGTTTTGGGAAGCTGCAGCGTTCACCAGATCTCTGACAGGTCATAAACACTCATTGTAGCTAAATTCTTATCAGACTGATAAGAATTTAACTTAAATGAGTGTTTAAGAGCTGTCAGGAGTTCAGAGATAAGGGCTATATATCCAGCCATCAGAGCAGCACCTCACAGGTTCAATGAGAAACTGAAAGCAAGATCCTCTGCAGATAGACTGAAACTACTCTGTAGAACAAAAACTGCTAAAAATGTTTTAGTAAAGACCAATTGAAAAATTATTTTAGCCCAAAATGAATAAAATGCAATCATACAAAAAAAAATTGCCCCTGAACTTGTTCATAGCCTTTAATTGATAATTTATTCATTTGAATGATCAATGAATAAATCAATTTGGGCTCATAAATCTGGTGAAGAGTCTCGCTGAATGCATCACAGTCTGTCTTGCAAAACTATACATATAGGGTAGGCTGTCAGTGAGTAGGACCATCCACTAGACTAGACTGATAGCGCTAATAGGGATTTCACTGAATAAAATACACTGAATATTTTCCCACACTATACATCAATCTGCTCAGCTCCTCCTGATCTATAACATGCTGCCTGCAGATTGGAAAGCGGGTTCAACATGACTGGTACCCAGTCAAACATGGAGAAATCGTGTCTGCTGGGTTGGGGGAGGACACTGCACGGAGGAGAGAGGGGAGGGTGGAAGGGGTTTCAGGGGAGTCGTTGTATTTTACTTTTATTTCTAGATATAAAAATCAATAAAAATTGTTTGATTAAAAAAAAACATGGAGAAATCGGTTTTACCTGAATATTTAAAGCCATTATCCAACCCCTAAAATGCCTCCCAAAATGCCTGTGCCCCTCACACGGATTCTACTTAGCATGCTTCCCCCAACACCCACTTCGCTTCTGACGCCCGCACAGCCGCCGCATCATCTCCCCATCACGTATGGGGGGTCAGCCAATAGCAGGCCGAGACAGGAATGAGCCTCTCTAGCATCGCGGGCGACGTTAGGGAGGTTAGTTTCCGTTGAGGCGTGAAGCTACATGGGTACCGGAGAGCTCGGTAAGCACAATCCATTTGAGGAGCCCGGGCATTTGGGGAGGCACTTTAGGGGTTGGATAACCCCTTTAAGCTCTCACTGCCCTCCAAGTCTTTATCGCTGACATGGGGTTAAGTGTAAGTCCATAGTCCCTTACCTTATCTACCTGCTTTTACAAACATGACTGGGGAGAAAATGGGAAGGAAAATCGCCAACCCAAATGGACTGGAGACTGAGGTTATAATAGCCCGAAGGAAGCCAAGACTGATACACAACAGGCCATGGGATTTTAGGATTTGCAGAAATGTGCAAAAAAATACCTAGGCATATGGCAAATTTAACACAAACAATGCAATGAAAAAGAAATATCCTTTGGTTGCATAGATAAAATTATCTTCCATTCTTTCCGGTTCTTTCAGGCACAATCTTGAAAATAAAAAAAAAAGGCAAAAAAAATTATTAAAGGGGTTGGCTCACAAACAACATTTATCACCTATCTGCTGGATAATGATAACTCTATGATCGCTGGAGGTCTGACTGCTGGGATCCCCACCAATCACAAGAAGGGGGGCCAGAGTCCCCATCTGTGCAAAGCAATAGTCATGCATGCACACTACTACTACAATAGATACTGTTTATAGTGCTGAGTGCTGTACTAGGCTATCTCTGTCAGTCCAACAGACTGTGCAAGCACGACCAACGACCCCTGTTCTCGTGATAGGTAAGGGTCCCAGCAGTCAGACCCCCAGCGGTCACCTATCCCGTGCATAGATGTTAAATGCTCTTCATGGGCCAACGGCCAGTACAACACTGAAGAATGTTAAAGTCTAGAGAACGCAGTTTTCAGAGAAATAATGACAAATAGTTATTTTGTGTTAACAGTATAATTCACTATAACATATTATGTGTGATTCCGATTTTGAAGATACACATAGTTTTTTTTCTTTTGTCCCAGCTGCAGTGAGCTATTTCCTAAATAATACACTAAATACAATAGAAAATATACCGTACAGTTTCTACCAAATGTAGCATAATATATGGTATTAAAAGAAGCAGTCCACACAGTTGTACCCTATAGATAACGGCACTACAATATCAGCACGAGCTGGACGGTCAGCTGTCATACCATTGCAGGTAAGTGCTGTCAAGTGCTAAACGTCTCATCATTTTTACATTTGTGGGGAACATGGAAAACCCCAATTTGGTGTACAGTGAACGGTAAGAGAATTTCTATGGGCTGTGCTGAACCCACAACATGTGTGAAGAAAAACACACAGGGGGCAGATTTATCATGAGTGGAATTTTTGAAGTCAGTGTCACAGAATACTGTTGCTGTAAATTGTGCCCAATTTGTCAAATGTTGCATAATGTGGTGAAACTTTAAAGGGCTTGTGCAGCCAGTAATATTGATTACCTATCCTCAGGATCAATCTGATCGGTGGGGGTCCGACTCCTAGCACCCCACCAATCAGCTGTTTGAAGAGGAGGCGGCGCTCTTGTGAGCGCTGCTGCCTCAAGTTTACACTGCGCTTCGTCTTGGAAGTCTCGGCGGCACAGTGTAATTACAAGTGCTTGTTCCGTTCACTTGTATGTAATAAGCATTTGTAATTACACTGCGCCACTGCTGCAAGCGAGCTGACGAGCAGTGTAATGTTGAAGAGGAAGCAGTGCTCCCATGAAGCACTGCCTCATCTTCAAATAGCTGATCGGCAGGAGTGCCAGGAGTCGCACCCCCACTAATCAGATATTCATGACCTATCCTGAGGATAGGTCATCAATATTACTGGCTGCACAGCCCCTTTAAGTCTAAAACTTCAGTCTTAAGATGTTGCTGCACTTAGACTTTGACAATTTTTGCGACTTCGACAGGCTATCCACATGCACTTTCCAAAACTGGAGTGAGTGGTGTAAAAATAATGCAAAAAGTTGTAAAATTATTGAGCCTATTGAGTCCTATTCTTTGACTTTTTGAAATCAGAATGCATAAATTCCCACCATTGACTGCTGCTTTAATAAACGTATATTATACTATAATCTGCACAGAAGGTGTTACCTGCTCTCAAAAACACATTATAAGCTGTTTTTTTTATTTTTCTACACAGGACTGGTGCTTGGATGTACAGCTGAGGAAATTAACACTTATTAACACTAAACCTTTTTATTAACTTTTGACTAGTTTAACCATTTTTGCTGCAATGGGACCTGTGGTTGTCCTGTGGCAGCAAGGGGGTTAACAAAACAGTTTGCCGTGTCCCATCTCGGTCTTTTACGGGACAAATGGGGTCTCAAAACTAGTCATTGTCTTTAATTCGGTGAAAGTCTTAGTACTCTCTTTCAAAGACGAATGATCAGAGTTCATGCTCTCCTCTAAGTTGTACTGTCTTGTTTTCCAGTGCTTCCAGCCTCTTGGGGCCTCCATCAGCACGCTGCTGTTTATTCCAGTCGGAGGTGGCGCTGGAGTCATGAAATGGCTATCGCTTACTCCTATTTCATTTACATTCTCCACGAGACTTGCAGCATTAACATTCTGGGGGATTACTTCTGTAACACTGTTGTTAAAAGACAACAACGGAGCCTCGCAGTCATCAAAGGAAGGGGGGAAACTTTCAGGCACATTCAGGGAACTTCTTTCTCCAACGATATTGGATTCTTTGCTAGTAGTACTGGCAACATTACCCCAGCTTCCTATGTCGCCTGTAGAAGGTGAAAAGTCTTTATGCTCTTTATGCTTTAGACCCTTAAGATAGTGCTTTTTTTGGTGCATCCCAAGAGCTGCAGCAGTTTTGCAGACTTTAGAACAATGGAAACAAACAAAGCCTTTGACGCTCTGTTCTGCTAAATGTTTTTGCTCATGGTTATTTTTTGTACAAAGATATAGGAACTGCTGGGAGCAAAACTGACAGTCATATGTTTTTTCCCTAGTGTGAATCCTCTCGTGCTTCTTCAGAGTTTCGTGTAACATAAAAGACTTGTTGCAGTACTGACACGTGAAGTTCTTTACAGTCTGGTGGATGCGTTCATGTTTGTTTAAATTCCCTGGGAAGGAGAAGCACTTTCCACAGGTCTTACAAGGATAGGGCTTCTCCCCCGTGTGGCATCGCATGTGCACTTTTAACGTTGAAAGATTCCGAAAAGATTTTTGACACAGTTCACAAAAAAACGGTTTGCTGTCCAGTTGCCACTGTGCAGCAGCCATTTCCTCCACCCTATCTGTTTTCTCATGGTCTTTGTACTCTTCAGTCTCCACAGGTTTCTCCTCTCTATCTTTCTGATCTTCAGCATCCCTAGAACATTTAATGTCCACTTCAACATCCTTCTCTTCTTCGCTGATATCCTCCTCGACAAATCTAGGTCGGCTGTGTTTTTTCTTTTTCTTAAGTTTTCTAAATTTCTTAAAGTGCTTAGATTTCTTTTTAGGTTTGTAGTTATAGTAAGGTCGCCATGGTTTGTCGGACACATCCTGGTCACTGGCATCATCACACATCTCTTCCATCTGAATACATTCTGATTTACGGAGTCGAATGGAGCTCCTCTCTTTCTTGTCCTCATCCGATTCTTGCCTTACTTTCTCTGGTTTGGGCTCAGAATGCCTTGGTCTTCCGTTTTTCCTAAAGAACAGTGATGAACCAGAGATTTGTCTTTTCACCAAAGCTTCACTTCCAATTTTGACTGTGATCTGGCAAAAAGGTGCAATACCACTGTTTACTAGAGTTCCAGGTAACGCTGGTTTTGCTATGTACGTTTCCGTTTTATTTCCTTCCTGAATTACGCTTTTGTTCTTTTTATATGAAGTGGCAGGTTGTATGTATTCTTGCCTCTCCTGGTGTGATTCTCTTGGCCTGCTCTTTTCGGATTGCTCTTCTTGACTTGTGGACTTTGCCTGTGTAGCTTCAACATTATTTCCCTGATGAGTATCTTCTCTTTCTGGTGATACAATGGTTCTACTCTGTTTCCATCCAATTCCATTTGTGGCTGTACCTCCAGTCACAGCATTTCCATGCATTATCACTGAAGATACCCTACTGCTGTGCATAATCACAGAAGGTGCCGATTTGCTAGTGTTGATAACAGAAGGAATACTTTGACTATCAGTATAAGGAGGACAGGCTTCACTGTCACATTCTTTCGACGTGGAGTCTAAAACTTCACTGGAAGAGCTCGAGTTCACAGCAGGTAAAACATTAGCATTTTTATCACACTGTATTATGTTAAATGACCAAGAGTCCTGGTTTGTGGTTGCAGCATTTTGCGATGGTGGGTCTAGGGTACAAGCAAAGCTTTCCTGGTTTTCCAGAGCAAACGGCTGAGAGATCATTGGATTTGGAACAACAGTGGCCATGTTAAATGAATTCTGTCCTTGGAAGTGGATTCCAGGCTGTTCTGTGGAGTCATTTCTTGAGCTATTCAAGGAAGCCCTTTTGCACTTCATTGGCAAAAGTCGATATAGTTTGTAGGGATAGATGCTAGATTTCAGGCCTCTATTGTTTGCTTTACTGCCCACACCTAACCTTGGATCAATTCCATGAGAAGATTTTTGATGATTTTTAAGGATGTAATAAGTCATAAACGTTTCTAGGCAGAATATGCACTGATACCGTCGATCCCCTGTATGCCAAATTTCATGTTTAGTTCGATATTCTGCTAAGGCAAAAACTTTGCTGCAATAATGGCAAGGATAAGATTTCCTCCAGGAGTGGACATTTGAATGACGTCGAAGACTTGAAAGGGTAACATAATTCCTCTTGCACACAATGCAAACATAGAATATTTTACCATCTACTATCTTCACAAAATGGTCCGTTGCCGTTGAAGAGCCATGTGGAAGGCCGTTCTGGTCCGAGGCTCCGTCGGCTGATGTAACCTGTGAATGGCTGCTGTGATACCTCATATCTTTTTCTGTGTGGACCACTTTGAAACAGATTTGTTCATGTCTCTGTAAGCGTTTGAAATGTGCAAACTCTTTGCTGCAATTCTTGCAGCTAAAAGTCTCATGAGGCCTTTTAGGAAGTGGATAAAGTGCATTTTCACGGAAAGACTGAGGGACGGGTGGGTTACTTGGTGGAAGTGGCAGTAGGAGGCTTTCATTTTCCCTTTGGCTATAGAAATCTGAAGGGTTGGCTGTTTGGTCTGTTGAGCAGCTAACATTATTTGTTGAAGCACTGCTCTGGACTATGGTTTGGGGCATAAAACGCTGAGGTTCTATCACGGGCATATTGCCAGTAGATGACGGTTCTTGGATACCAGGAACTGTACATGGTGTGGTGCTTTCACCATCCCCTACATGATTAAGCTTTTTGCTGTGATCAAACACCGAGTCTCTCTTATATGGAGCATCCCCAGGGGACACTGCATAAGAATGCTCAGCCAAGGTGTTAACAGGCTCGCCATCGCTGCAGACACCATTATCACAGTTACTTTTAGCATTCTCTTCTTCAGAAGGGCCGTTAGTCTTCTTAAAATTTGCTCTCAAGTCAAGAGGAGAAAATCCATTGACTTCCGTTTCCAGAATGGAAAATGCATTGGTTATTCTTGGTCCACTAGCAACTGCAGGGTCATCTCCCTTTTTATCTACAGTTTCGGATTTCATGCCATTCTCTCCTCGATAATACGCGGGCGGTAATGTTCCCACAGTTTCTGTTGAGCATGTGACAGATGAACATTTTTTGGAAGTTTTTATGTTTTCTAAAAACGTTATTCCCAGTTTTTTACCTGCATCTGCAAGATCCCTAAGCGTCTCCTTTTTCTTCACTGCAATCTTTGAGCTGTAAATAAAATTCAGTATCTCTGTAAACGTGTCGGCCTTGAAATCTGTTAGTTCCAAGACATGTCCTTGTATTAAGATGCTCTGGCTCCGGAACTGATTCCTAAAATACAGACTTGAGGCTGCCAGTATATTCCTATGAGCCTTGAATTTGGTGTCCTCAACCACGATGGTGACATCACACAAGAAACCTTGCATGCGCTGCTCATTTAGACTGCAGAGAAGACTCTCTCCGTGAAGACAATCTGCTAAGTCTTCGGAAGTGCACATTCTGACTTAGGCATGGAAATCTGAGAAGACAGAAACAAAATATATTTAGTTTCCATAAAAATGACTATAGACATGTCAACCTACTGAGGGGGTTATTCCATTTGTACGTAAGTGAAATGTTAATTTGCAAAAAAAAAAAAATTGTAAAAAATCATTAATGGTTTTTTTTGTTACATTTTTAAAACGTAACAGAAAAAAAAAGCTTGCATAATATATGCCTGTAGATAATTCAGTCTTACACATGAATCCCCACAGCTGCTTTTATAGAATGAATGGGCTGCATGCATTCAACACTTGTAGCCATACCCCACAAAGCCGCAGCACCTTTCAGGACCCTGCGATTTTCCGTTTTTGCATTTTCATTTTTCACTTTCTGCCTCCCGGAGCTATAACTTTTTTATTTTTCCATTCACATAGCCATATGAGGGCTTGTTTTTTGTGGGAAACATACTTTTTAATGGCATCATTTGCTTTTGCATACAATGTAGTGGGAAGCTGGAAAAAAATTCCAAACAATGTGGAATTAGAAAAAAAATGCAATTCCACCACAGATTTATGGGTTTTGCTTTTATGGCGTTCCCAATGCAGTTGAACTGACCTGTGCCCTTCATTCTTTGGGTCGGTAAAATTACAGCGATACCACATTTTATATAGTTTTTCTTGTGTTTTAATACTGAAAATTTTATTTTTATTTTATTTTTTTTTTGGGGGGGGGGGAAGTATTTTTTGTTTTCATCTCTATATTCTGACCCCGGTAACTTTTTTATAGTTATGGCCATATATTTTTTGTGGGATGATCTGCAGTTTTTATTGATACCATTCTGATTTTTTTTTCTGTTATACTTTTTGCCGTATGGGATACATTTTAAAATTACAAGTGTTTTGGCGCTGGCCACGATGTTTAATTTTTTTTTTATTATTGTTTATTTTTTATTCCAGGGAAAAAGGGGGGATTTTATTTTTTTATATGTTTTAAAAACTTTTTTCACTCTAGGTGACTATAATATATGATCATTAGATTGCATCTTGTATTCTGTAATGAATATCTATGCATTACTGAATTCGGTATATTCCAATGCAGTGCTGCCACCTGCAGGCCTGCATTAGAATATACTAGTAATCGGCCTAGAAGCCTTGTACAGGCTCAGGCCTATTTCTAGTACCTTCCCCGACTGCAGCCAGAGGAAGGTGGCCCAGGCAAGGAAGCGCGTGACTCCTGATTCTAGAGCTCTCAAATGTTGTGGTCAAATTTGATGAGTTAAATACCATCTGAGGGGTTAAATGCCGGCAATCAGCATTACTGCCAATCGCAGACATTATCCCCAGGCTTCTGCTGTGTAAAATAACAGAAACCTGACAGTAATAGTGTTGCAAGCAGACACCATCTTTAAAGAGTGGACTTTTACATGTACAGCAGAGGTCCAGAAAGGGTTAAAGAAGTTGTCCCAGGAAAAATACTCTACAGTTTTCAAATCGGCACTGGATCTATTAAATGAAAGCTATCTGTATAGCACCACCTGCTGTTTGCTCTTTTCCTAACTTCTCTGTCCTGCTCACTGACATGGAAGCACATGCTCAGTTCCATTCTTCAACTGCCACTAGCTGCAGCAGACAGGACCCCCACCCAAAGCTAAGAGCTTGAAATAAATATAGCAGAACAGTCAAAGCAAAAAATGGGAAGATCTTGGGGTCCAGGGCTGGTTTTAGTTTTGTTAGAAAGAGATTGTCATATACTATATTATGTATGTTTTAACCTCTTTAAGTTCTAGGTTACATAGGACAGAACCCCCATCTATAACTTTCATGACACTAAGGGCTCATGCACACGAATATGCCATGTTTTGCTGTCTGCAAATTGCGGATCCGAAAAACACGGATGCCGCCCGTGTGCCTTCCGCAATTTGTGGAACAGAACCGGCGGGGCATTATAGAAATGCCTATTCTTGTCCGCAAAACGGACAAGAATAGGACATGATCTATGATTTTTGCGGTACCACGGAATGGAGCAACGGAGGCGGACATCTTTTGTGGCCCCACGTTCGTGTGGATGCGCCCTAAGAGGGAGATTTATCAAGGCCGGAACTTTGTCTTCATATTCTCTGTGCTGCCAGAGGGTGCGCCTAATTTATGATGAGCCGCAGGTCTCGTCATAAATTTGGTGCATCCTCTGGCAGTCTGTGCACCTAAACAGAAATCTAGCTGCTGTAGATTTCTGGCTTCAGTAGAAAACTGGTGAAACTGAAGATAAATTTGTCTCTGGGCAAAAGCCACGCCCCTTCCTGACCATTGCCACACCCCTTTTTGAAAAGCACCGAGAGTGAAGTAAAGAGGCCCTTTCTTTGCCTAAGTTAAAATATCAAGTTTTGGACTACTGATTTTTTTTTCATTCTAATTTATAGTATCGTCATATTTCGCTTTTTTTTATCGATACATTTACTAAAGCCTCATTCACATGCTGTAGTTTTAATCCGGTTGCCTCTTGGCATGTCCACCGTGCTGCAGCCAGATCTCCGGCCCGCCCCCATTATAGTAAACGGTGCCGGAGCGGAACACCCGCCGGAACAGCCTGCTGAAGAAGGCTGACGCTAATGTGAAAGTAGCCTAAAACAGTCATAGAAAAAGGTAAATGAGACGGGTCTGCCCCCCCCCCCCACATCACACCCACTTTTTAGACCTGGTGTGAGTGGGGAGAAGTCACAGATTAATTTAGGCGTTTTTCTGTTTATAAAATGACGCCACATTGTAAGTGGACCAAAATACCTGTGGACAGGTGCAGAATAGGGATGAGACAACTTGTGTTTAAGTCCAGTGTATAAGGTTCGGGTTATCTAAAAATTCTGTTATGGATTCCACTACCACGGACAATAAGTTATGTTCCGTGGTAGCGGAATCCATAAAGGAAATCTTAAGAGAACCCGAACCTTATACGCCGAACTTAAAACACGAGTTAAAGGGGTTCTGTAGTTCTTTAAAACTGATCATCTATCCTCTGGATAGATCATCAGCATCTGATCGGCGGCGGTCCGACACCCGGGACCCCCGCCAATCAGCTGTTTTAGAAGCAGCGGCGCTGCAGGAGCGCCGCGGCCTTCTCTGTGTTTACCGCAGGCCCAGTGACGTCACGACTAGTATCAATGGCCTGGGCGGGGCTAAGCTCCATTCAAGTGAACAGAGCCTAGCCCCGCCCAGGCCAGTGAAACTAGTGGTGACGTCACTGGGCCTAACAAAAACACCGAGAAGGCCGTGGCACTCCTGCAGCGCCGCTGCCTTCTCAAACAGCTGATCGGCAGGGGTCCCGGGTGTCGGACCGCCGCCGATCAGATACTGATGACCTATCCAGAGGATAGATCATCAGTTTTACAGAACTGCAGAACCCCTTTAACTCATCACTAGTGCAGAAGTCTCACTGAGAGTTGCAGAAATCACTTGATTGTAGTGATTGCCTCAAAAGGTTGTGCAACAAAATATGACGTTTTAGTTATCAGTTTCAAGTTTTTTCAGTAACCATTGTGGGTTTTCTTTCTTTAATGGAAGGTTAATAATTTTGTCCACGTGTGTATTAATGCATGAGCACCTGACACTAAAGCAAAATTTATCTGTCCCAGGCAGAGTCTCCAATGCTGGTACAGACTGGTTCAGAGAGGTGAGCATCATTTTTTATAAATTTTGTTTATCTTAAAACATGTATGAAAGCCCTAAACTGTTATTATGCAGCTGGGGTTTATGGTCCCTAAGCTGCCCGTATCAACCCCCCTATCACCTTAAAGAGGACCTTTACCTCTACTGACATGCCTGTTTTAATCGCTTCATACATCCCCCACGTAATAACAAGTCTGGAGCATCTATTCTTATGGCTCTATGTTGTGCCATTCCTTTATTATTTGCACTAGAAGTTATGAATGAATTGCTATTTGCCTTCAGTAAGGGAACAGAGGGGAGGTAACCAGTTGGGGGTGTGTACCTGCACAGTCTGAACATGACAGCACAGATTGGCTAGAGTCAGTCTGTGCAGGTACACACCCCTAACTGGTCACCTCCCCTCCGTTCCTTTACTGAAGACAAATAGCAATTCATTCATAACTTCTAGTGCAAATAATAAAGGAATGGCACAACATAGAGCCATAAGAATAGATGTTCCAGAATTGTTAGTACGTGGGGAATGCATGGAGCTATTAAAACAGGCATGTCAGGAGTGGTGAAAGGTCCTCTTTAAACACTAAATAATTCACAGCTACTATGAGAAGAGTCTGGGACTCTTCTCCAGCAGCACTGGGTGGATGCGCAGTGCTTCTTCCACACAGTGTGCCAAATGCCAGTGGAGCTTCCAAATTCTTCTTCTTGTAAGTTTAAATATGTTTTACTTTTTTATGCAGTGACAGATAGGTTTGGTACCCTAAACCCAACTGCATAACAACATGCTACTGGTTAAGTTAACCAAAACTCGGTGACAAGTTCCCTCATTGGGACTTAAAGGAATTGTCTCACTTCAGCAAGTGGCATTTATTATGTAGAGAAAGTTAATACAAGGCACTTACTATTATATTGTTATTCTCCATATTGCCTCCTTTGCTGGCTGGATTCATTTTTCCATCACATTTATAAACTGCTCGTTTTCATGGTTACGACCACCCTGAAATCCAGCAGTGGTGGCCGTGCTTGCACAATATAGGAAAAAGTGCTGGCCTCTCTGGTGGTTGGGCTAGTGCTTTTTATATGGTATACAAGCACGGCCACTGCTGCTGGATTGCAGGAAACGAGCAGTGTATAATATGATGGAAAAATGAATCCAGCCAGCAAAGGAAGCAATATGGATAATAACAATACATTAGTAAGTGCCTTGTATTCACTTTTTCTACATAATAAATGGCATTTGCTGAAGTGATACAACCCCTTTAAGGTAACAACCAGTTTGTAGAATTACAGATACAGTATTGTAAATGTTTCTTGTCAACACTTTAGGTGTTTTTCTATGGTGAATTTGAGAAATGGAAATTGTTCCAATCATGACAAAATAAAATCTTCTAATTTGGAACAACCTTTACAAAAAAAAGACTAAAATAAACTGTACAACCGGGAAAATTGTTTGCAACTATTGGCTGATTCATAGTTTGAAAAATATACAGCATAACGACAGAAATGCAGAGAAATGTATATGGACTGACAGCATGATGTGAATTGATCACAATGATTCGACGCATAGGGTCAGGCCATATGAACAGTCTGCAGCTCATATGGTATATCAATGCCAGGTAGATATGGTGCAATGGGATGCTCGGAAATGGTGCAACGCATACTGATATTATTGTCCCGTCACTGCTTTAGCACTGGATGCTATCAGAGCCTCATGTAGTCCTAGGAATTCACATACAAGGACTGACAATACATGTTTTTATTGGCCTTCATAGGTGTCTCAGTGACAGTGGTGCTATGCAAGATTCCTCGAAGTTAAAATATGGCAATGACATCACAGGTGTAAGTTTTACTTATTTGCTCCCACTTAATTAAACAAATAAAACCCACAAAAATCAATGAAAAAACACAATAAGACTTCTTTCACACTTGTCCATTATAGAAGCAGAACAATGAAAATAACACAAGTGCTCATAACCGAACCAAACAGACTCCATTGACTTTAATGGAGTCAGCCCAGCTTTCAGTCAGGAGTCCACCCTTTTAGCGTGCAGGACTTTTTTCCAGGGCTGTGGAGTCGGAGTCGTGGAGTCGTTGACCATTTTGGTGGAGTCGGTATAAAGTGGACCG
This sequence comes from Rhinella marina, assembly GCA_900303285.1. Lineage (NCBI taxonomy): Eukaryota > Metazoa > Chordata > Amphibia > Anura > Bufonidae > Rhinella > Rhinella marina. The sequence goes on along the minus strand of ONZH01015602.1, from coordinate 665,735 downwards.
ACTCCGACTCCTAAAATATATAATAAATTGGTACATTTAGTTCAATGCAGTATGTGCTGAATATATTTTCATAAGAATCTGGGCACATGATGAAATGTCCTAGAAATGTCTGTTCTATTCCTGAACTAAGGATCTAGGCTTTCAGTTGAGATGACTGTGTGCTGCCCTTCATGTAGATGCTCAGAAGTGAAACTCCTCTGCAACAGATCAGAGGAAAAAGGCACTGGGAAGAAATGGTTGTACTAATCTCAGATCTGCTAGAGAGAACAGGATTAAAGGGGTTTTCTCACTAGTTACAAAGATTAGCTTTCAAAATAAAAGGACAGTTAAAAGAAGACATTTTCTAAATACAGTGGTCAGTAGATTTTACTTTAGTCATGAACTATAGACCGTTCAGCAGGTCTCTTACTGTACACAGGTTTCTATGGTAACCTGCAGACCAGAAAGACTTATCTGATTGGCTGAGAGCAGGAGTGACCTCAGTAAGCAAAATTTGGACTGAGAAGGATGGCTTTACCTTTAATTGTGTTAGAGATCACAACCTCCTGCTCTGTCAGAGTAAGTTAATATATGCTAATAACTGCTGGAGACCCCCCCCCACCACAGCCTGAGGAGACATAGTAAGTGCAAACTGTCTGTCAGCCAGTGAATCAATGTGCTGAGAAAACCCCTTTAAGGCAAGTACTTCTTATTATATCTAAACTTTCAATTAACTGTGCATAAATCACTTGTCCATGTTCTCTCTGCTCTATGTTTTAGTTTGCATTTCCTCTGATGTAAAACACCTCGGGCCTTATGTATGAAAACTGTTGCCCATAGAAACCAATCAGAGCTCCTCTTTCATTTCATATAGTGCTTTGGAGAAATGAAAGGGGAGCTCTGATTGGTTGCTATGGGCAACAAAGAAAGTCGTAGACCTGGACAATTTTCATACTTCAGGCCCTTAGTGAGCTGTACCCAGAGAAGCCTGATACTGAAAGTTCAGAGTAAAGATATCTAGTAAAACATAAATTACAAACTCTTTTTGTCATGACATATCTGTACTATTGATTTATGCAAAGTTTGTTTAAAGTTATCACTTAAACATGCTCCATGTTTGAGGGAGTCGGAGTCGGATTGGGAGTCAAGGGGAAATTGAGGAGTCGGGGCTTTGGCTTTTTTCTCCACTAGTTTTGACGGAATCTGCAACAGAGGTCCTGAACAGTGAGTGTGCACTAAGCCTAAAGCTCCCTCTGTCACAAAGACGAACATCAATGATACATCAATGGCCAAAATAAATTTATAACCATTGGTCAACGCAGGGGACATTGCTGAATAAGTTGGTTATGAAATGCACTGTCCGATTAAAACAATCCGTTTTCATATGCCCTATTGGGACAAACAACATCTTTAAGAAATTAAGGGGGTTGTCCACTGCAGACTGAAGTCTTTCAATGGTATAGGTCACAGGGTGTCCGGCTGCCGAGACTCCTTACGATCAGTTATAATCTTTGGAAGAACTTGTCATCAAGTGAAGTTCCACCACAGGGAAATAAGGTATTACATATTATATTTACCAATGTGGTGATATGGTAAATCTCTAGGTATCTGTTAGCCATATAGGTAATGGTTTTATCTTGGATTTGCAAGTCATGATCATAGTTTTCCCTGTGGTATAGGACCACGGTTTTATGCTAACGAGAGCAAAGAACAAGCCTGTACCAGGGCTGATATCAGGACATCGGGCAGCTGTCATAATGAAATTCATTTCAATTTCAAAATCATTGAAACAATGTTTAATCGGACTGGACAACCCCTTTAACTTAAATTATATTATTTTTATCCTTAAAGGGATTGTTCACTCATTGGTGCCTTTCTGCCTGACTTGAGGAGGTGAGCCTGCTAAGGGGTTGTTCACATATCAGTTATTTGATCAGTTATTTCCATCAGTTATTGTGAGCCAAAACAAGGTGCAGGTCAAAAACACTGAACAGGTGCATATCTTTTCATTATACCTGATCTCTGTGTAGTGTCCACTCCAGGTTTTGGCTCACAATAACTGATGGAAATAACTGATCAAATAACTGATATGTGAACAACCCCTTACCTGCTCCCCGTCATTGGGTGTCACCTCCTTCAGTCCCCTGCTTGTACTGCCTTGCTGCGATCTCCATGTGTCAACATCCGGTTTGACGTGGGTCACTTGTTCCCTGCAGCCAATGATTGACTGCAGCAGTGCATGTCCCCCATGTGTCACATTACTGGGTCATGTGACCTTGTGGACAGTCACTGGCTGCAGCGGCCATGTTGCCCGCATCAAACCAAATCTTGATATGATATGTTCTATTTTTCCAGGGATGGACAAGCGGACATATGGATGCGGACAGCACGCAGTCTGCTGTCTGTATTTTTTTTGCGGCCCCACTGAAATGGATCTGCATCTATTCTGCAAAAATGTGGATCGCATGCAGAAAAAAAAATAAGGTCATGTGCATGAAGTGTTATTTTGTGGATCAGTATGATTACAGTGATACCTAATTTACTGTATAATTTTTTATTATCTTTTAATACTTTAAAAATATTCTGAAACCCATAACGTTTTTATATTTCCGTCTACGGATCTGTGTGAGGGCTGTTTTTTGCAGGATGAGCTGCTGTACTTTTTATTGATATCATTTTGGGGTATGTATGGCTTTTGGATCACTTTTTATTACTTTTTCTAGGGAGGTGAAGCAACCAAAAAAAAAAAAAACATTTAGATTTTTTTCTTCCATCACAGCATTCACAGTATGGCATAAATACTTTTATATTTGATAGTTCTGGCATTTTCAGATGCATCAATACCAATTATATATATAATTTCATTTTTTTATTTGTAAAGTTGGAAAAGGGGGTGATTAGAATTTTTTTATACTTTTTTAAAAACCTTTCTTTACATTTTTTAACTTTACTTTTAGTACCCCCTAGGGGACATGAACACGATTGTTAGATCATTTATTCCATAGACTGCGATGGTATACAGCTGCAGTAGATGGTAAAATGTCTGTGTTCCTATTAAGCCCTGTCTGAGGCAAGGTTCAATAGGAACTTTACTATGGCGCACCTGTACAATGAGGTAATCAGCCGCCAGCTATGGAGCCCACTGCTCCTGAGTGGGTGCCATGTTTAAAGCCCCGTCATCTGCTATACATGAGGAGACTGGAAAATTATAACATGAACACATTTTCCTTTACGATAACAACACAGAGAAGACTGAAGAAGATTTATTAATACTGGGGAGCCTTATGAACAATTCAGGAGTCTCTTCTCCAGTGCACACAGGGTGCGTGTCGCCGGTGATGAACCTCCCGCAGTACAGGCCTGACCTTGCTTTGTTTTCTAAAAGTACATGAAACCTTTGATAAATGACTCACGCTTGGCACAATGCTGAAGCTCCACACAGTTGTATGAGCTGAGCGCCATCTTTTTCATTATATTAACACTAGAAATCTGTTGTTACTTCCCTGACAGAATCTGCCTCACCGTGCCTCATGTATTTAGCGTTTCCATAGCGGAAATGCAGCAGCGGGTCTTCTGAAAATCAGTTCTGCAAAAACTGCCCAAATGGGCTGTTTTTTCCAGGTGGTATTGCTGCAGGAAATCACAGCAGGTCTTCTCTTCCAACGGTTGAAAGCTGTAGGTAAAACCGACAGCATAAACTAACAGGCTGCGGCACGCAGAAAGTCATTTTATGCGGCAGGTTTTTACCACAGCGTGTGAATAACATTTCTGAAAATTTCACCGACTTTGCTGCTACTGTACAAAACAAATAAAATCAACAGTAGCAAATCCACAACGCTTGCACCACATGCAAAACTACTAGTGATAAGCGAACTGGATCATACCACTATGTACGAACTCTTCCAGCCACCACTATTCATTCAAACATATCAGTGTTGTTTTTAAAAATGCAGCATGCTGGAACTTTTTCCAAAACCACTTCTATAGCAGAAGAAAACGTTAGTGGGCAAACACCATGAGGCAGATATACTAAGACTGGCATAACAAACACCAGTCCTAGTTTACAGTCTGTTGGCACATCTCCAAGTCCGTGCACCAGATTTTCAAACCTACACCTGCTATGTGCTCGCATAGATTTATATTAAGATTTAGGCTACTTTCACACTAGCGTTTTATAATTCCGGTATTGAGTTCCGTCATAATGCTTCAGTTTTGTCCCCATTCATTGTCAATGGGGACAAAACTGAACTGAAGACAACTGAATGCTCCTGAAAGCATTCCGTTCAGTTCTCTTCAGTATACAGACCGGAGAGCAAACTGCAACATGCTGCGGTTTGCTCTCCGGTCTGGGCATCCGTACCAAGACGGATCCGGAATGACCCCCAATGCAAGTCAATGGGGACGGATCCGTTTAGTGTGACACAATGGTGAACGGATCCGTCCTCCATTGACTTTCAATAGAGTTCATGACGAATCCGTCACCTGCACTTTTCCCCACAGCTCCCTCCTCCCTCCAGCAGAGGGCGCTGTGGGGAATTTTCCCTTCCTTTGTCCGCCGTCCTCCTCCTCCTGTGCTGTCCGGAGCTGCTGGGGCCTATGTAAGTATGTATGTATGTATGTGTATGTATGTGTAAGTGTATGTATGTATGTTAGTGAGACTGTGTCTGACACGTGTGGGGCCGGAGTACGGTTCCGGCCCCACACGTGCACCTGCAGCAGCACGGATCAGGCGGTACCCTTCACCCGCCGGATCTGTGCTGCCGCTAGTGTGAAAGTGGCCTTACACCAGTTAGGTCTTGTTCACACATCAGTTTTTTGATCAGTTAAGGCCCTTTTAGACGGGCCGATTATTCTCCCTGCCTGAGCGCCGATCAGCGATATCGGCGCTCGGGCAGGGAGCCTTTACACGGCCCGACGAATCGAGCGCCGGGCCGCACGAGTGATCGCTGTATCGCTCGTGCGGCCTGGAAGCTCCATACTGTCAGGCGCACATCGCCTGTTTACACAGGGTGATGTGCGCCCGACAGATTGGATCTTTTGGTTTCTACAAAAGATCCAATCAGCCGACGAACGAGTGTTTTGCTCGTTCGTCGGCTGATTAGGGCCACTTTTACACGGGCCGATTATCGGCACTAGCGTTCCTAGGAACGATTTTTCGGCCGATAATCGGCCCGTGTAAAAGGACCTTTACTTCCATCAGTTATTGTGAGCCAAAACTAGGTGCCGGTCAGAAACACAGAACAGGTGCAGATATTTCCATTGTACCTTATCTCTGTTTACCCTCTACTCCTGGTTTTGGCTCACAAAAACTGATGGAAATAACTGATCAATTAACTGTGTGAACAAGGCCTTACTGATGCATATGACAAAATTTGCAACTTTTTTTCTGCCATAACAATAATAGAGTAAGGCCTGTCATAAATTTCCTTTACTATGTGCAAAAAATGGCAGAAGAAACACCACAAAAAACTTCAGGTGGCAAAAAATGCTTGTGCATTACTGCACCAAATTTGTGTATGAGTCCTAGGGATGAGCGAAGTGAGCTTTGGATCCAAGATCCAAATTTGCTTTGATCCAAAATTCATTTTAATGCTGTACGAAGAACCGTCTCCGTACAGCATTAAAATGTATGTGCTCCGGCGAGGCGGATTAAGTGTCACTGAAGTCTCACGGGACTTCGGTAAATAACTTCATTAAATAAACTTTCTGCGGTCTCCATGTGACAACATCCAATTTGACATAGGTCACTTGTTTCCGTGTCTATTTTTTCCCCTCCGCGTGTCATCTGTATCCCATGGACTTTGGTAAATAACTTTGGAATTAGATTATTGAACTTGAAAACCATTTTAAAACAGGTAGCCGAAGTCAGCTTCGGTACCGATCGGTACCTCGATACTGAAGCCAACTTCGGAACCAAGTTTTAAAGTTCAAAAATTAAATCCCGAAGTTATTCAGCGAAGTCTCGCGGAACTTCATTCTCCAGCACATACATTTTAATGCTGTACGGAGACGGATCTCTGTACAGCGTTAGGAGACGGATCTCCGTACAGCGTTAGGAGGCGGATCTCCGTACAGCGTTAGGAGGCGGATCTCCGTACAGCGTTAGGAGGCGGATCTCCGTACAGCGTTAGGAGGCGGATCTCCGTACAGCGTTAGGAGGCGGATCTCCGTACAGCGTTAGGAGGCGGATCTCCGTACAGCGTTAGGAGGCGGATCGCCGTACAGCGTTTGGAGGCGGATCTCCGTACAGCGTTTGGAGGCGGATCTCCGTACAGCGTTAGGAGGCGGATCTCCGTACAGCGTTAGGAGACGGATCTCCGTACAGCGTTAGGAGACGGATCTCCGTACAGCATTAAAACGAATTTTGGAGCGAAGCGACTTCGGATCTTGGATCCAAAGCTCACTTCGCTCATCCCTAAGGAGAACCCTAACACACTCTGTACCAATAACCCACCGCTCTCATCCTGACACTTCCCGGGTCCTCCACCGGCCTCTGTTCTTCCTACTACTCTAATGATATCGTTTATGACCTCAGTCGTGTTGACACTGCTGTGGCCAGTGAATGGCTGCTGAAGTCACAAGTCCATGTTAACATGTTGTTGTTGGAGCTGGAAGAAGAGTGAGGTCTCGTTCACACTTCCATGTCCGTGGAAAATCCACCTGTGTTTCATGAAGGATCCATGTTTTGTCCGTGTGTCCATTTTTTCCCCCTCTGTGTGTCATCTGTGTTCCATGGACTCTGCTCGGCTGAAAATTAATTTCCAGATCATCTCCTACTAACCATCCGTGAAAAACCACTGAGAGAGCATGGATGCCATCCGTGTTGTGTCAGTGGTTTTTCACAGACCCACAGATTTCAATGGGAGTGTTTCATCCACATCCCGGACCAAAGCGGTGCATGTCTCCACCGAACCACGATCAATGGAAAACCACCAGTCTGTGAACAAACATAATAAAATCAATGGGCACGTGTGCTGTCCGTGGAGAACACGGACAGCACACGTCTGTGATTCACTGAAGTCTGAACGAGGCCTGATCGGTAAGGCTGGGGCTACAACAGGACCAAGGATTGCATTGTAGCCATAGAACTGAATGGGGCCGCAGTGCGAATCACAAGTTTGCCGTGACTCTAGAATCTCAAAAAAATCAAACCTTTCTGGATTTTATGTCATTCTGGGGTCACGCTAAACTTTTACTTCGTAATGTGACCCATTCAGTTCTATAGCTGCCCTACGACACCTGTCGCACCCAAGATCGCCGTGTAGCCCCCAAGCATCAGAATGGGACCAGTGGGGTGCAGGATTACTTATCTATTATCTCATAGCAGTGTTTTCTCAAAAATTATAGGTGGATTGACAATCCCTTTAAACATATCTACATCTTGGGACCCGGCGCACTTGGGACTAGATTCACACATGACGTTTTCTTTCTTTAGAGCGAGCCTATAAAGGATAAGCTTTTACTAAACCGCAGCTGAACAAATACACATCAGCAGAGAAGAAATCAGAAACTTCTGTACGAAGATGAAGAGGTTAAGACGGTGAACGCCGGCACCAGCAGTAGACTGGCAACGGTTAATGCAGAGGCCCAAAGACGGGTAGTGCCAGCTCATGCCACACTTCCTGACTGCATACAATAAGGAAGGCCTGGCTGACGGAGGGGAACCACAACCCCCATTATATTATAACATCTTCCCAGCATGCATTCTCCATGATATATTCAATGTCCATAGTGCAATGTATGTAATGCCACACAATACAAATCCTCAACCTGCAGTAGTGCCATGCAAAGCTCCACAGCTGCAATACAGCTGCCAGGCCTGTCTACCTGGCAGTCAGCACCATGGCATGTGGTCACACATGAAATATGACAGCTCCTAACATGTTACGTAGCACTATATACGTCATCCACCTATACAGAAGTCCATTGCACAGCTGGCAGCACACAACTGACCAGAGCAAAAGCATCCTCAGCAAGAGAAGCCCCCAGAAGAAGTGACTGTGCCCCCCGCATCACCCGTATGCACTGCGGGACCAGGCCACGTCGGGCCCTTACCTCCGTGCAGCCGCGGATGTTTACAGTGAGGTGCATGCAGTGTGCGGAGCGGCCGGGCGCTGTTCTACCAGCAGGTGGCGCTCGAGCACTTAGTGGAGAAGCATTGCTGAGAACGAAGGGCTCCTCCTTGCTTGCCAATGACCTAATGGCGGTGACATGCAGGCTGTGGGGAGAAGGAATGGGAGCCCGGTGACGATATGGTTGAGAGAGGGTACAGAGGGATACCAGTGCAGCAGTACTTCCTCAGGAAGATTTCACTTGCAGTATGGAGTTGCTGTAACGTGTAGTTCCACAAGTCTTTTAACATCCAAGGGAATGTTTTGCAAAAGACATACACAGCAAAAGGAGAGCAGATACCCATAGTGACTAATGAGGACACTGCTTCCATGTAAAAATGATAGATGGTTGCTATTGACAACCGCCTCACTGCCATCTTGTGAACTAAATACCCCCGCAGCGATATTATATCTTAGAGGATAGCTCTAGGCCTGCACCAAAGGAGTGACTTGACATCCCAGCGCTGTAAGGCCCAATCTAAAACAGGCCCCGCCCCTAGCTTGCACCATTTATAAAACTGATGCCATATGATGTTGGTCCTATGCCCCATGGCTCGGGTATGGCTGAACCCGCCATAGTTACACTCCTGGGCTACACGTTAAATTATAAGCATTTTACTAATACCACCTATGATTTGTAGTGTCCAGTCAAATTAGAGGGCATCTGCCAGCAGATTTGTACCTATGACACTGGCTGACCTGTTACATGTGCACTTGGCAGCTGAAGGCATCTGCGTTGGTCCCATGTTCATATGTGTCTGCATTGCTGAGAAAAATTATGTTTTAATATATGCAAATGAGCCTCTAGGAGCAAATGGGGCGTGTAGCATGTCTGCTCTATGTGTGCACATATTCTGGTCCAGGTATAACTACATGACCCCAGAGAGAAGGGTAACATGGACTTCTGTGGACGTTATCAACCCCCCCATCAATCAGAGAGCTTATTCGCTGCACAGTTCAGGGGACAGCATTGCGCTTTATTTTAAAAATGACAGGATTTTTATTTTAAATGCCGCAATGCTATACAAAGTATAGTTGATTAACCACATGTTAAGCCACACATGTACCATCTGGTTACAGTGGAAATGTTTGCCCTATGTAAAATTATATCTAGATAAACATCCAAATCACTAAATTCAACAATATCTACCTCCAACGATGCTTGATCATTGGCAGCTATATGGGTAAATGTAGGCTCATCACAGTATAGTCATCATGACTGCACTGTACCTGGTAGTAATATGAAGTTAGACTTTCTCAGTAGTGAAGCCTGTGGCTTTGGGCCTGTAACTTCAAGTCATTGTTTATCCATATAGACAATTTTAAAAAGGTTTTTCACATTTCTAATGTCTTTATAAATCTTTATGGGAGATCTCCTTTAACTCCGTCTGGATCTCCTCCTTACATGTATGACGGAAGTGCGGTATTTAAACATGGCGCTCTCTGTCGTTTTGAACAGCAGACAAATGGAGCTTATGTCTGTGACTGCCGATAATGCAAATCACAGACATTTGACCCTTCAAATACTGTAGTCCAGGGATCAGCAACCTGCAGCACTCCAGCTACTGTGAAACTACAACTCCCAGCATGCACACTTACTCTGCTATTCTTGTAACTCCCATAGTAGTGAAAGGATGATTCTGGAAGTTGTAGTTTCCAAACTGTTGGAGTGCCATTGTGACCATGGCATCTGAGAGTCTTTGCTCCAAGAGTGTTGCACTCCCGGGCCCAAACCTCTCTCCTGCGCAGAGATCGGAGGAGCCGTTCATTCATCATGGTAGCCCTGAGTCTGCTGGAGCCCTGCTTGTGGAACATAATGAAACTCCCATGGACTGCAATGGTAATTCAAGCAGACGTCTGCACGTTCAAGTCCCCTAAGTGTAAAAAAAAATTGTTTTAGAAAGTTTTTTATAATATAAAAAAAATTGCTAAAATTTCAAATCACCCCTTTGCCCATATTAAAAATAAAATAATTAATAAAAAGATCATTGGTATCACCATGTCCCAAAATGCCTGTACTACTAAAATATAAACATATTTATCCCGTACTGTGAACGCTTTACATCCCAAAAAATTGAATAAAAAATGATCAAAAAGTCATACACAATCCAAAATGAACCTCAGTAGACAACTCAGTAGACATAACTCTAAAAAAGTTATGGGGGTCAAAATAGGGCGATGCAAAGGAAAACCTTTTTTTTTCAGTATTTATATATATTTTTGATTAAAAAGAAAAACTATATAAATCTATTCTTTCTGTAATCGTACTTAACTGGAGAATAAAAGTGATGGGTCAGTTTTACTGCACAGGGAACAGAGTAAAATGAAACCCAGAAAACTGCGGCAGAATTATGTTTTTTTCCCAATTGCAATTCCAATTCTTCTACCTCTCCATTACATATTATGCAATATTGAATGGTGCTATTAGAAAGTACAACTTGTCCTGTAAAACAGTGGTCCCCAACCACCGGTCCGTGGCCCAGGATTGGGCCCTGAATGGATGTTTGCTGGGCCGCGGTGGCAGGGGACAGGGAAGCGCTCATCTCCATAGTCATCTGTATCGCCGTCCTCAGGACAGCGATACAGATGCCTGTGCTGCGGGGCAGGGGAGGGAGAGGCGTCTCCCCTGCCCGTTCCATTGATAGGCTGCAGGCACATCAGAGGCTGGCTCAGGTGGTGCGATGACGTCATCGCGCCGCCTGAGGCGTACAGTGCAGGACACAGGCCGGAAGAGGCTTGCATTGCATCAGTGAAAGAGGCATGGAGGTAAGTATATGTGTTGGGGTTTTTTTTGTACAATACAGGAGAGGGGCACTGTGGGGGCATCTATGGTGGCACTTGGTACTGGCACATTATTGGGGGGCACTGTGGGGGCACTTGGTACTGGCACATTATTGAGGGGGCTCTGTGGGGGCATCTATGGGGGCACTTGGTACTGGCACATTGTTGGGGGGCATTGTGGGGGCACTTGGTACTGGCACATTATTGTAGGGCACTATGGGGGCACTTTTTACTAGTACATTATTGTGGGGGGCATCTATGGGGACACTTCTTACTGGTACATTATTGGGGGCAGTTTGTACTAGCACTTTTTTGAGGGCACTATGGGGGCACTTTTTACTGGCACCTTATTGGGTGGCACTATGGGGGCATCTACTGAGGCCACAAAGATGGGGTACTGTATAGGGTCATTTTATGTTATATTTATTTTATTATGCACCTTGCGTGAATCAGTCAGCATCGACCAGCGAACCGCCCCTTGACAAATGAATGGAGCAGCAGCACGCATTTCCGACCGTCCATTTCAGGGGGGCTCCACAGGGTACTGGGCCCCCGTTCTCATGATCTGATAATTTTCCATTGGGGATAACTTATTATAACCGGACTACTCCTTTAAATGGACAACCCCTTCAACGGAAGAAAGCAATCAGTTTATTGTGGTTTGTGGGCACTGAAAAGATATCCAGTAGAGACAAAGGAAGCAAACAAGTAATAAAAGGCTAAAATAGAGAGATTAATGCGTCATATAAGCTATGAATAATTCTATCACTCACAGTCATTTCCAGTGTTTTGAAGAGCATCTAACTGATCTGACTGTGAATGGCCGCTATATAGCAGCACCACACAGATAATACAGGGGCTTACAGTAAGAATCTACAATTACAGGCCTGCAATCAGCTAAGACAGGCTGCAGTAAGTGAATCTGTGAATTTGGCTTCTACCCAGATTGCTGACCTCAGCCTTGCAAAATATGACTGACCCACTTCCTGTCTTCTCGGAACAAGTCGTCTTGTGTGGATATAATTTATTTTATTTAGCACTGGCTGCTTTCTTCTGTGACAGTTATCAAAGAGTCAGATACCAGCTTCAGACAGTTTTTTATGACTTTTTTTTTAAAAAAACCTAAACTCGCCATATGTGTACTGTATATATGTTCACTTTTTTTTTGGGGGGGGGACATTGTGGCCATTTTATGGAAGTATGAACAATAGAGTGCTGTCTGGTGTTCACCAGGGTTCTGCAAATAAAGTTTCTGGAGTCCCATATTCCTTGTTTGTAGACATTAAAGATGGTGGCAGCACTCTCCCTGCACTTCATGCCCTCCAGATGTAGTCCCAGGGACAGCATTGGCACATAGTATACAGTATATTACAGAACTTTAAAGGCCAGCGTCATTGGGCGGACTGGGAACTTAAAGTGACCCTGAAAAAAAAACTAAAAGTGGCCCTATGTTTCCAGAATTAACATAAGCAGGCCAACCCAAGTAAGCATGACCAAAGCAAGTGGGTGGGGCCTGTAATACTGCAGTGCAGCACAAAATACTGCCCCTGCAGAACTGAATAGCACAGTGCAACACAAAATACTGCCCCAGCAGAACTAAATACCACAGTGTAGCACAAAATACTGCCTTAACAGATGCAATACTACAGTGTAGCATAAAATACTGCCTCAGCAGACATAAATAGCACAATGCATCACAAAACACCACCCCAGCAGAACTAAATAGCACAGTGCAGCACAAAATACCGCCTTAGCAGATGCAAATACCACATAGCAATATAAAATACTGCTGCCTTCCCCACAGTATTCAAATGTATCACTATCCTAAGAACCGTGATATAGTTGAGCTCAGGATGCTCCTAACATCAATTAATGCTTAGAGCATTAGATCGTTATATACCAGGCCAGCTGCCATGAGGAGCAGATCAGGAGGCCTCCTAGGCATCAGCCCACTGGAAAATTTCCCTGTAGGGTCTATAGCCAGTCTGCCCCATCGATACCTTTGACACATAAAATTTTTTTTTCCTTAATATTAGTAATAGAGATGGGCGAACGTGCTTGTTACGAGCACTGTAGCGCTCAGCTCCCCTGCGCAATGCTTGCAGGCATTGCGGATCCGTCCTCAGCTGCATGTAAGTCAATGGGGACGGATCCGTTTGGTATGACACTCATACCAAACGGATCCGTCCCCATTGACTTACATGCAGCTGAGGACGGATCCGCAATGCCTGTGGGCATTCGTTCGCAGGGGATCCAAGCGCTACAGTGCTCGTTACGAGCACGTTCGCTCATCTCTAATTAGTAATTAACTTGAGTTTAAAAAAAATAGTTGTCCCAAGTTTCAGGCTGCATTTTTCATCCCGTTCTTTATTTTCAGACTTTCTGATACTGTTTGCAACCTATCCCTAGGCTCAGACTTTTCTGTTGTCATGTTTCCCGCTCAATAATACATGCTGGTGTGTTCGGGATGCTGCAACCTTCACTAGGTCCTGTACTGTATTAGAGCATCTGAACAAACATCATAGAGGACCTGTCACCGCCCCTGACATTCCTGTTTTAATAGCTTCATGCATTCCCCACGTAATAACAATTCTGGAACATCTATTCTTATGTCTGTATGTTGTGCCATTCCTTTATTATGTCTATCAGACGTTATGAATGAATGGCTAATAGCCTTCAATAAGGGTACAGAGGGGAGGTAACCAGTCAGGGGTGTGTACCTGCATAATCTCACTCTATCCAATCATTGCTGCTATTGTCAGACTGTGCAGGTACACCCCCCCAACTGGTTACCTCCCCTCTGTACCCTTACTGCAGACTGCTAGCAATTAATTCATAACTTCTAGTAGAAATAATACAGGAATAACATGAGCCAACAGATGCTACAGAATTGTTATTACATGGGGAATGCATGAAACTATTAAAACAGGCATGTCAGGAGTGGTGAAAGGTCCTCTTTAAACGACCCTCACTGAGCCACATTGGATAGCCACTGAATGGAGTCATCTGAATAGCCATCATGTAACTCGTACTACAGTGGCTGCAGGGAGATGCCTAGCTAGCCATGGCTTCCCTGGAAAAATCTGCTGTTTGCTGGGTGTTGTAGGAGTGGGACCTGCCCTGGCAGCTGCAGTTTGAAAGTGGTTGTCTCTGGTGAGACAACCCATTTTACTTTATTTATGAAAACCCAGAGAACAGTGTCTGTTTCCAGTGCCCACATTCATCTTTATAAAGTAGTGCGACGCATGCTCATCCTGTTCTCAGACCGTTAAAGGTGATGTACACCTTCTGGGGCAATTTGTTTATTATTGTATTTTACTAATTTTGGGCTAATTTTTTTCAATTGGTCTTTATTAAAAATTTTGAACCACTGTCTTTGTTCAGCCATGAGTTTCCCTAGTAGCAGGATCTGAATTTTCACTCTGTTCCATAAGGCAGCTCACCGGATTGGCTCCCTATCTCTGACCCAACACTCATTATAGCTCATTTCTTATCTTACTGATAAGATTGTGGCTTAAATAATTGTTTATGCGCTTTCAGTAATTTAGAGATAAGGTTTATTAGATGACTGGCACAAAGTGAAAGTAAAATTTACAAAATACAATTTACACAGCTAGAAAAACAGTTATCCCTTTGTGACAGAATGACTCAATATTTTTTTTTAATAAAGACCAATTGAAAAAATGCTTTTAGCCCACAATTAGGAAAATGCACTCATATATAAATTGCCCCAGAAGATGTACATAGCCTATACTTTTTCATGGTCTTTTAAAAATGGCAGGTGGAATGCGACTGGTTGCAGTAGTCAACCGTTCCACTTTTCCTTTTACCTTTGTTTCATATTTGAATAATTTTGAAGCATTGTTCCTTCCTGTTCATTTATGGAGGAGGACTACATCTATATCTGTAGTTTTGTTAAAGGGGTTATACAAGACTAAATGTTTATAACAGGCCTCTTCAGAGTAGCTGGACCCATGGTGAGGTTCATACTTACGTGGATTCCGGCTGTATCACCTCACGGCCACCTCCACAAGTTCTGATTCTTGGAATCAACAGCCTTTTGGGGGGTGTCCCATGACCTCTGCAGCCATGCGGTATGTCACGTGCCACATGGATGACAGGTCACCTCAATAGCTGATCACATGATGCCCCACAACGTGACCGTGAAGCTATGCATCGGAATCTAGCACCGCGGACCTGCCACTTTGAAGAGATCTGTTAAAAAATTAAAGTCTAGGATAACCCTTTTAACTTGATTGAAGCTTCCTATCCCAGCTCATGAGTATGGAACAAACAACACCAGTCACTAACCATGATACCATGGCACAACATTAACGTGCTCGCTAACTATTGGGCTTCAAATCATTAGACATGGATTGGTCACTGAACATCATTACAGGACAACACCATAGGGTGGATGTCAAACTACTGGCCACTGAAGACTGAAACTAAGTTACATTTTTCTGTACTTAACCTGTCAGATCTGTTCTGAGCAAAAAAACATTTTTGTTTCAACCACTCTATGAAAATAAAAGGCCTTAAAGGGGTTTTCTGGGCTTCTCATATTGATGGCCTATCAATATGGATCATTTGTTCCCTGCAGCGTCTGCCGTTGCAGCTGGCAATTTGAATGGAGATGGTCGTCTTTATTTATTTTTTTCGTTTTTTTCATCATCATATGCCAAGAGGAATAACTTTTCCATTTTTACATTGAAATTTCCATAGACGGGTTTGTTTTTTTTATTTTTTGCAGAATGGTTTGTATTTTTCAGTAGGCCAGTACTGGACCTAAGGATGGTGGGGGTCTCAGCACTCAGACCCCCACCGATCAAAACTTTTGATACATCTCTTTGACATACCAAACGTTTTTTGAAAACTCAGTGACTCTTTAAAGGGCTATGAGGTATGAGGGGGTAAAGTTACTCCTAGCAACACAATATAGTGTTGATTAACTGCACCATAGAAGAGGACTGGAGGCAACGTCACTTGAGAACATGTGCATATCTGTGAACCTGGATTTTTTTTATTCAGTAATTTGTGCCACATTTATGAAATGTCACATGTTGTTTGATAGTTAATACATTTTGCGAGTCTTTGAACCTCACACTTTTCTCTAGAAATTTGACTCCAGTTTTTTTTACGCCACCCTTTTATATTGGAATAAGATTGTGCCTTTTTTTTTGCAACTTTTAAAAAAGTCGCAGTTAATCAATCACTTACACCTAATTATTAGATAGCTAACCATGCCTACTTTCACCCACTTTTGAAAAGTGGCAGTAAAAAAATCTCAAAAAGGTACACATTTTGGGACTAAGATGACATGCTCCACAGTTTTCGACTTTTTAACAACAAAATTCTGGTGGAAATGGAATGATAAATTTCTCCCATAGTCCTTTGTTTCTCCAACTTTTTAGATCTCATTGACAAATTCTGAGCCTTTACCAGTGCTATTAGCAGGTATTAGCAGTAGGTAACTGGACTCCTCCTAGATCATCTACCTAAGGCTTCATCCGTATATCTGTTTGGTAAATCCAGTGGTTTGCAGAGGAGTAGACTACCGGAGTTAACATATCTGGCATGGTCAGACACTGCCAGCACCTCCAGATTACCATTCACTACACTAGTGTCAGGCATAAATGCCAGCTTTCTGACAGAAAAATATCGTTGGAGGCCGGATACAGTAACTCCAGTAGTTTGTTCCTCTGCCAGAACAGACTTCTGGATTTAGTGAGATGTGAATGAAGCTTTAGGCTCCAAATCTCATACGATTGCTTAGTTCTCTTCTTTAAAAAAGCTAACAGCTTATTACCTAAAATTAGTTGATACTGTATAGAAGGTCCACTCACCTATTCCAACAACAGACTAGCTTTCTGACTCACATCTAAGGTTTATACCATTTTTTTATTTTATGCATCAGTCTGTTATGAACATGCATAGTAAAAATAGTCTTCATTAGCAGAAAGATAATGAAGGAAATGAAATCTCCAGTTCATGAAGACATGAATGTGGCAAAATATTGCTGTATATGGCTAGGGCTACATGGTGTCTTAAAATGCTATGAGATCAGAGGGAACAAAACCTTCTTGGGAACGCTACCTACTTCAACAAGTATGAATGGTCTAAATCCTAAATACATGGTTCTCACCTTACATGGTTGTGTAAATTAGACACTACAGTACAGGAGGGTTTGTCGCATGGGCAGAGCTCTTCTATTTTGTCTATTTCGGACACAGTGAGAAAGCTCAGACGTACTCAGAAAAGGTCATAAGAAGGCTCGTCTAGTATAGAATAATCTATCACAAAATTCACCAGGCTCAGTTGTGCAGATCAGCAGATAATTTGCCCTTAAAGGGCCAGACCTGTGAACAGATCTTTACTTACCTGCTCCCTGCTGCTCCATTATGCTCCCAGGCTGCCTTCACCAAACTTTCTGCATGGGCAGAGTCATGTACACTTTTGAAGCCAGTGAGGTGTCTCCCAACAGCACATGACCCAGCATATGCCACTTGGGGATGCATCACCATTAAGGCCAGTCATTAACTGCAGTGGTGTATATGATCTATTGATGCAGGAAGTTTACATGCAGGGACCAGAAGTTTGGTAAAGAGAGGCACAGAGCTGGAATGCGGTGGCAGGAAGTAGGTAAGAATAGATCCCTTCACATGTGCAGTGACCCTGTGGTTCACTGCTAAAGAGGGTTAAGCTGTTCCCTTTGTGTCCCAAAGGCTATGTATGGGGACAAGAGGTTAATTTTCTGGCTCCATAGAGACAGTTGCTGGGTGTGGGCTAGTCCTACCCCTATAGCTAAAAACTGTGGGTACAAAAAGTGTGTGTCTGTTGGAAGGAGAATCAGTAGACAGGGATACATGAGCCCAGTAAACCAAGAGCAGCCAAAAAAGTAATTGTTACACATGCAAGATCCCGCAGCACAGACTTCAAAAAGGAGTGTTTTCAAATCCGAAATGCGTTGTCATCTATATCTAAATAAGAGGAATACTGTTCAACTGTTTGAGGTCATGTTATTGCACCAGAAGTTATCGAAAACTGTGGACTCCATTTTCTCCACATCCATTTATTGTCATATCAAATCACTCCTCTAGAGGATTGGCAACTCCACAAGTGAGGAGTGAATGATACTGGCAGCACCGACCATCATCCAAATATACGCCTACACTAGTGTTGTGCCTACATTTGCACAACACCAAAGGGTGAGCCTAACCATCTTGTCTTTCAATGAATCGACTAAAACCTTTTACCCTAGGTGTGCCTCTCCCTTTTTGCCACATATGCTGAGAGAGACTGGAACCTAACTGAAGGTTTAATGACCATTTCATGGGACAGTGCATGGGTTAGAAGTCAGTGAAGGTAATAGATGTATCTTGGCTGTGGATCTCATTACCTTTGGTTGAGGTTAGATGTTTCAGACTACCCTACCATACAAAAGAGACACATTGGCCATCTGTTAAAGGACTAAACATCACAGCTGGGTATTGTAGAAATATTGATGGAACTGGAGAATATATAGAATAAGAGTGAGAGAAATTGCACCCCTTTGCTGAACTAGGAAGATTGCTTAGATTAACTGGAAAAGGACTCTGAGAGAACTGCCTTATTGCCTCTTCCTCCTTATACACAGCCTTGGGAAAACAGTCTATGCAACATGTACAAACTGTGCCAACTATTGAAAGTGTCTGTGTATACCATCTGCCAAGTTTCTCTACTAAAGTACAGTTGGCTTGTTTACATCTAAAACTGGCCTCATCCTTGTACTGCAGTGTTGCAGTGCCTGGTATTCCAAGAGAGCCCTGCCTTGCACTTCTAAACTCACTGCCAAGGACACTCCACCCACCACCAGACAGGAGCCCCAAAACCAAGGTGTGCCCAGAGGAGAAGAAAGGATGTGCCCCATCAACCTCACCGCACAGGGAGTTCAAGAGTAAGGACCGCAACCACGAGTCCTACTACCAACACCATCCACTCCATGACTACCACTCATGTCCTCTTGCCCTTCTCTCCTGAGCTCACTGTACATGTAAGGCTGGGTATGGAGGAACTTAAAAAATCCTGGACAACCCCTTTAATTATTTCACTATGGACTTGTCATCAAGCACATTCTTCATGACAAACATGGTACAAGATTTAATGTCAATAAAGGTGGCGCATTTTGGTGCTTTAAAAATTATCTTCATCAGACCAGATAGAAATCAATATTTTGTCCAAATAAGATACTATCATGAAATTGCTAGCCAACTGTACAATTCAAGGACAAACATTACGTTACTTTTGTTTTTGCCATTTACTAATATGTGCATACACACCATAGAATTATGTATGACAATTTACATTGATACTCCCCAATGAATCAAGCTATATCTATATTCTGGTCAGAAACTATAATTTTGTGGAGGTTTTTTTTTGTTTTTAACTGAAAACACATAAAGGGGTTGTCCCATTTGGGATATTTACAGCTAGAATATGCTGTAAATGTCAGATGGTGCGGTTTCAATTTCAGAAGTGACTGGCAGTGGCTTTCTCCTCTCTCTATTGAAAATGTATACGTGTATGTTTTTTGGAGGGTCAGGGGAGATAGCTGTTGGCCAACATCTATAAAATGTGTATGGGCACATTAAGGCTGGATATGCACGTGAGAAACCTGTCCACCGAACGCTCGTTTGGCCGAAAGCTATCTCTCCTAATCCCTTCTTACAAATGTACACAAAGCTCAGCCTCTTGCTGTGATTTATAGGCACTAGAACAAAATAATTGGGAATGTTGAAAGGTAACAACCCGATCCATATCTCCCCTGGCACCATACAATTTCTCTTCCCACAATTGACATGTGAGAGCTCTACTACTCAATCTTGTTGAAATGTGGCACTTCTCCTATAATACTTTGGGGAAACCAATTCGTCACACCATTTAGAGTGGGACACTTCTGACACCATTAAGTGTTTGGCCTTACAGCCAAGGCCCAGAAAATATTATATAATCCCCAAAAAATGCAGGCACAAGTTTCTAAGGTCAACCATGCACATACAACATTTTGGTAATAAATATCTCCCCTGATTTTGGCATCTACGTGCATTTATTACAGTTATAAAGGTTGATGAGCTGTTACCGGACCTCCCTAGCATTGCTCATTACTCCAGGAAACAAAGGAATGGACAGCCTAAACTCTAACAAGTCTGATACTTGTTTCCTCTTAGGGGAAATGTCTGGGACATTTGGTACATGAGGCTTGATTTTTTTTTAGATCACATAATCAGAATTTATCAGAGATTTTCCAACATCTATGAGTATAACATCAGTCACTTCTCATTGCTAAAGGCCCTTGAAATGTCAGGCACAAACATAGTGCCCTGGAATAGGGTTACTTTGAACTATGGATGTTTTTGGAAAATTGCCCCTATTGCTACTATGCAAAGACATTAACTCCCTACTTTATTGCACGTGGAAGGGTTAACTTGCACTGTAATTTATGCTGCTATGTGCAAGTTTACTGTTTTATATATTTAAAGTACTTTTTATATGTTTATCGTAATATATCCTATTCATCGCCCTGCACTGTGGATAGGGCTAATGCACAGCCAGCCAATACGGAGAAACTTTGGGACTTTCTAGCTATGCACTGAGAAGGTAGACATCTTCCACAGTTAATATAAGGGACCATGCAAAGCTTTTGAGGAAAAAAACACACACACTGACCTTTTGACTGTCTGGTTTAGCTTTCTTGTTTATGTCTGAAGACTTATTCATGTCTGGAAAAACTGCTTAGTCGTTCCCCTAGACTTGTATTGAAACTCTTTACAAGTCCATAACAGACTGAAATTGTAATATTGTTGCTGTTTAAGCTGTGCTTCTCTACTCCACCCCTCCTGCTAGAAGGTTCTTGTTCAGTTACTAATAATATATAAGGAGAGCAGTTAGAGCCCCTTGTTTGCTGCAGATTGAGAACAGTGTTTAGTAAAAGAGACCCTGTCAGTCTGCAGATAGGGTCCAGCATTTAGTATAAGAGACTCTGCCAGCCTGCCTAAGTGACCTCAAGAAGATGCTAAGAGGGGGATACATAGTTACAGTCCGTGGGTCAGCAGCCCTTTGACCAGGGCGCCAGAAGACCAAGCCACAAACACTGGGACACCAAACCTTTGGCCAGGGTACCAGCGTTCAAAAAGAGAGAGAGGGACAGCTAGCCTAGGCCTTTTCTAATCACAGAATTTTTTCCTGCTAGGGAGGAGACTGGAGAAGCCAGCTCAGTGCCTTGCCTGTATTGTTTTCCCAGTAAGGAGCACCGCACCTTATAATACTTTACAGAGAGTAGCAACACATGGTGACACCTTGGGACCCGGCATAGTGTTGGAACCACCCCAAACCTGGTCAAACCCAGTGTTGGTCAAAAACATTACATTGCATTTGATAATTTTAGCACAATGAAATATTAGTGCATCTATGTAGAGACACAGATTAATGGGTGGACACAGACAGCAAACAGGGCCACTGTGCAAAAACAGTATATCGGCCCATTCCTTTCCATTCATAGAGGATCCTCTTTATCATGCAACCTTTACTTGTCCAGCAAGTCCTACTGATTGTGAGCTATGAATTTTATAAAGCCAGCCCTTGCATTCAAACTAATACCGTGGGACACTGCTTATAGCTTTTAATGTGCTAGCGGGCCCCCCTTACCTTCTGAACCTCTGTCCGACCCTTCATACATTCTTTTGATACCAATTTTTTTACAGGCAGATCATATTAATTTGCTCTGGATTTCTTTTTTTTCACTGATTATAATTCAGAAGAAAAGGTGTTTAGTAATTAATTCACGTTTGCTTTTTCATTAATACATTTCTTGTCTGCTGACAGTTTCATTTATGTTTTAGCCTTAGGTTAGTCGTTCTTTATACACTAGGAACCTATTTGAGACGACCAGCCAATATTACTGTGAAAAATGTTATTCTAGTGGGTTGGTCTTGTCATACAAGAGAGTAATATACACAGAAGGCAGGACATTATAATGTCTGCCAGAGAAAATATGGTCTTGATTGGGGATGGACTTCTCAAAGAGGTGGTCTTGTTATCTCTTATGCTTTGACTACCCTTCTGTGTTTTCTCACACAAAAATTTCATTGTGGTGTAATTAAAGGGGTTGTCCATATTAAGACAGTCCACAAGATAGTGGATAAGTGTCTGATCTGTGAGACTGCTATGGCTCCTACCGATCATGAGAAGGGGGGCTCATGTCCCCTGTTTCAATCGAGCATCAGTCACACATGCGTTTCCGTGGATTCATTAATCTCTACGGGGCTACCAGAGACTGCCAAGCACTTGTACTCGGCTTTCTCCGACAGTCCCATAGAGTTGAATGGTGCGGTGGACATGCATGCGTGACTACAACTGTATTCAAATGGTGGAGCGTGGACCCCCATTCTCATGAATGTTGAGGGCCCCACCATCAGACACTTATCCTCCATCTCATGGATAAGCGGTAAGCTGTTGTAGTGGGACAACCCCTTTAATATAAGTAGCTAGATATGGCATAGCATTATAGTACAGAACAAAAGAGGATTGCATCGCACTCCGTATACTTGGAGGGTCAGTCGATTCCCCTGCACCACAGCAGAGCAGCTGCATTACAAAATGCTGAGGCATAACTTTATTTCATGCTACACCGAGCCATCGTACTACACCAACGCATCCATTATTATTACAGTATAAGCAGATCCTATAAAAAAGCATCATGTCAAGATATACAGACACACATGATGTTTTAGTGATTGACGCTCGGGCCACCCCACGCCCCCCTTCCTCCCAAGAACCTTAATCGACAGATTCTCGTTATGGTGCTAGCAAAGGCAGACGATCTATTACTCCTTCTGGTGCATGAATTATTTATTCTTCTGCTATGTATTGTTTTAACGCCGGCTATGAAAAGAAGCAATTTCAGTTTCCAAATCAGTCTGATGTCCGCAGAGAGTTAAAGGGTTAAACACAACTGTACTCAGCGACCTTGGTTTATTTACATGTTATGAAGGCTTCCATAGCAGCCACTGAGCGATAGATTGCTGCGTCATCTTCATCGTGTCAGCAGGGCTTGTCCTCTTGCAGCCATTTTGTGGACGGTTCTAAAGTGACTTAAAATGGCTGCTGCAGCTCTCACAGGGACATAGATTAGAAGCCAGAGAACCTCATCTATAACTTCCTGCATTTCGATATCTCCATCAGAAAGGGGAAATGAAGATTAATGCAGCTTTAAGGTCCAGCGACCTATATTTACAGAACGTCCCTTCCAATAATTAGAAAAAGTTGAAAAAAAGACAAGCTATGTCAACTATGGAAGGCCGCCATTTTCTTATACTTCCTGCCAGCCATTTTGTGGTATGCAAACTGACTCAAGATGGCCGTGGCTACAGGTCTGCTTTGTTTTATTCATATCACACAGCACGGACAGGAAGAGAATAAAAGACCGCGGCGCATAGAATACAGGGCCGATAAATTAGATTCAGATGTTGTTTCCAGCACTAGGATAGTCACATTCATTTAAAATAAAAGCCTCATCAGACTCCATCGCCCTATGCAGCATTTCACGGTCATGCAGCATGAGTTCCTAGCAACACACAAACGTCTGGCAGAAAAAGCGTTAAATGCAGCTTAGTAGCCTGCGGACGAGCTAGCACTTTTTAAGCCATGTAGGTATTGTCGGTTCCGATACACTGGGTGTAAGAACAGATGAGGCATATATAGGAGGAATCAGCAGCTACAGTAAGGTTGGGAATGCTCAGCACGCAGCGTCGTCTGCACACGGATGAAAACAATAAATCATTTCCCAGAAGAGAAAACAAAGAGAAAAAAAAATGAAAGAGAAGAATATGCCTTCTGTGGAAAGCATTTGCTACTTGCCTGGTGGAAATTTTTCTAGAAATAACATTATCTTCCTCCAGTGTTAAAATCATTTAGCGAAAAAATTTTCCGTTGCCACAGTAACAAGGCAAGGGCCCAGTCTAGAGAGATCATCACGAATGCAGAGTCCCAGTCTTAAAGGAGCTGTGCAGTAAACAGGCACGCCAAGCAAGACAAGGAATGTGGGGGGGGGGGGGGGAAAGAAAAACACCCTGTTCTGTCCAGACCGATTTGGATTCGTGACATCCAGTCACCCTGCGTCAGTCTAGCTGTTAACCCCTCCACCACCACAGCGGCCTTTTCAGGCCTCGTTATTCAGCAAACAGTGGCCGTAGTGTGCAGACAACACAATGACGAGGCAAAAGCAGAAACAGCCACGTCCTTCTATATATTTTTATTTTCTTTTAGTAGAAAAACCTAACTTTTTTTTTTTTACGTGAGCCAAAAGGCGCCAACGTCTTCGAAAAAAATGTAATGACACAGCGCTTCTCCGCTGGCAGCCTGCAAGGGGTTACTACCACATAAAGGCCTCGCTAGATCTTTTTTACTTGTCTTAATAATGGATGGGAACAGTTTGAGCTCATTCAGATTTACTACACTCAAATTTACTGCACTAGTTTTGTTTTTTTGTTTGTTTTTTTATTAAATTCTACTTTGTGATTCGGTCTTGTTAGTCCGAACAATAGGCAACCCATTAGGTACCGGTAGAGCAGCGAACAGTTAACATGAGTAATAATAAGCCATCCGCCATACTGTGGCATACACCTTTCACACAGAAATTCATTTTATGCAACCGAGCAAGAGACGAGGTGCCTAGAGGTCATTTACATAAAATCTATTTTTTCAAGGCAGCTGGCATCTTGTTAAATCAGGTGAATTCTACAGTCACGTATATATAGATATATATAGATATTCATACTGTAGCATATCTTGCCGTTCACCTATGGTCACGTAGGTGTGGTAACATATAGGTTCTGTGCTAGATTCCAGTTTTCATTTAATACTAGACATAGGGTTGGCGCTGCGGGCGGACGAGAACGACAACAACATGCACGTTCAACCTACCTCTAAGAACCATTTAAGGGACTGTCAACACACAAAATACTTCCCATCTTCCTGCGTGCGGCGCAGTTATGGAAGAATAAAAAGAAACCTTTTTTTTTTATTCGGTCCACGCTTCATGGGGATGAAGAGCTGTCGTCGGTAAAATCAGCTGTACAGCAGCTCGGACAAGAAGTGGATTTTCCATTGGAGGGGGAATGGATCTTGGTAGCAATGAGAATCCACCTCCGGGTTTTACTCCTGCTGTGTCTCATTGATCCGCAGCTTTGTGCAAATAACGGCAGGACTGACCACTGCAAAGGGCCACTTCTCTGTTCCCCCGGAGAACCAGCTGCTTAGCCCGAACTTCCGCATACAAGAGGCGAGCTACAGTGCGATGCAGGAGTTAAAAATAGATTTTTTTCCATTCCTCCTACCTGCATGGCGAGCATATTAGTTTTCAGGCACTTTAATTTGATATTCACATTAATTAACAATACAGCATACATTATTCAGCCGGGTAAATACAGGACAGGATTAAAAAGCAAGATTAATACGATCACGCAGCCTTTCAGGTTTTTTTTTATATCAAGCTGGTCTTTTCCATGAGATGACGGTGAAAATGCCGGCTGTAAAACGGCGATGCAATGCTTAGAGATGGAAGCGAGAGACGGGAGGTGCAGTAGGTTTATGTCAGGCAGAGCATTTACATACTGACAGCAGCGTCTAATGGATTCGGAGCACAGCAGGCAGAAGAGAAGGCATTAATCCTCACTGCCATGTCAAGCCTTGCAACCCAGATGCATTCTGCAGCATCGCCTATGAAGGATAGAGCCAGCTCACCTTAAACGCAGCGTGCCGCCAACGGTGGGGACGAACGACAAGCCATCGGAGCTTCGGATTGAGGAACAGAAAGCAAGAAATGCAAAAATAATCATAAGCAAAAATAAAAATGAACAACAACCTTTACTCAGCTGGCAGCTCCCCAGATGTTATGTGACAGGCTTCTGAAAGATAGCAGCTTCATCGCCTTGTACAGCCGTGCGTATAACCATTCCGGGGCTGATGCAGGATGCACACATATTATATATGACATCCTTCTCGCAGCAAAATAAACCCCACTCCTTGAAGACGTTCTTCGGGAAAGGGTGATGTCTTCTTCAGGCAGGATTCCTGAATCATTTGCCTCCCTTCTTTTTTTTTTTTTTCGCTTTGAAAGCCGCAGTTTAAGTTTTATTAAAAGCAATATCCTTTCCACAGTTTGCAAGCTACAGAGATCCAGTCATCTGACCGGCTAATTGTATTTAGGCAACACCCTACTTACCACAGGCTCGGCAAGTGCTAAATATATCAGCATTACAGCTGCTCAGTCGCACAGGAAAATACGTACTAAAGAATTGTTATTTCCTCTCGTGATAAAAAAGCCATTCCTTCACAAACTGGATTCTGCTCAAACATTGAGTAATCCGCTGCAGTTTTTAGGCTTGCATAATCCGAGTACTCTGACCCACATAATGCAAACAAGTCCTAGCCAAGCACATACTAAACTGTACGCAGCACTTACTGACTGGTGGCGGTATTAACTGTCTGCCTGCCTGCCTGCTTTGCATATTTTACTGCACTGTGACCGTGAGCTTGTCACGGAAGAAGCAAGAGAACAGATTATTTCAGTGCACTGTACAGTCTACTACAGTCTAATACTGTCATATTCATAGGGTTGGAATTATTTTTTTAATGTTACACTGCATGCTGTGTTTTTGAAGACACAGGCAGGGTAGTTTGTGTGTTAGTTAGTTTTCGGTAATAATATTGTTCTTCGGGACTGAACTAGCAATCTATCGTACTTTCTCCTACAACATTTAAAATGGTCAAATATCAATGTAAACAGAAATATGTTCCACCATTAAAGGGGTTGTGTCACTTCCGACATTGATAACATGATCCACACCTATCTCTAGAACTGAGCCCCCAAAGTATACAAAAGCGAACCACGCATGCGCGGCCACCCTCCATTCACTTCTATGGGAGTTCTGAAAACAGCCAAGCAAGTGCAGTACCCCAGACCTGGGGATATCTGAAACTGTATATAGTAATGTGTTGTTCATGTTACATATTTTTCAAGTTTTGGCCGTGTGTTCCAGCTGAGAAGGTTATAGTTGGCAATGCTTGGCAGGAACAGGGCTAACCACCTTGTTCCTCCCCTCTTGGTAGGAGTGCGCAGGTCCTGCTTCCTGGCAGTAGGGCGAGTTCCAGTCCAGCTAGAGAAGGGAGAGGAAGAACATGTCACAGCTCCTTCTCCTCAGAACCAAATCAATTTTTCCTGTGAGAATGGGCAACTAAGTCAGTTTTCCTTTGCACCAGTCTTGATAAATCTCCCCCTCAACTAGCCATATCTATTGCTGGAAGCTGTGACAGCTACAGAAAGATAACTGCTTCAGAAAGGACACTCCCCCTGAGCTGCCAGCCTGAAGAGAATCTAAAAGAGCAATTGGGGGGAACTCTGGATCCATGTGAGGGCTGGTTTCAGTTTTGTTAGAAAGGGATTTGATACCTGATTTTAATTTTTTACATTAATCATGGGATAACCCTTGCAATATATCATAACCCCAACATGCCTTAACCCTTCAGATCTTAGCCTAATAGCAGTAATCTAGGGGTTGCTGTAGTGCACACTGAACAATTCCTCAAAGTTTTAGTAGAGGGGCTAAAAAGTAAGAACTCTCTGGGGAAAATTTACAAATGTTACTGCGCTTAGACCTCAGGGTAAAATGTGACAAACTTTGGTGCATTGTCACATCCAGTGTCAGACTAGGATTCCTGGGGCCCATCGACGGAAATTATTCGTAAGGCCCAACTCCTATATTATCAATAAAGTTTCATTGTTTTTTTTTAATAAAAGGCAGACCCTAGTGCCTCCAAAGACATCTCCAAAGAGCATTTTTCTCCTTCATCTTTGGGACCCATCATAAAATCCTCTGGTACTCTGGTGGGCCAGTCAGACCCTGGTCACATCAAGTTTTAGACCTATTTATGGAGCAAACAAGCTAAACAGAATAATATTTTTTTTCTTTACCTTGACAAAGGGGCATGACTCAGAAGAAAGGGGTATCCATTAAAAGATGACCCTGCCAATCACTAGAGGGGGGGTTGCAATGTTCGCCTGTTTAAATGGAGCAATGGACATGCATGCTGTTGGTCTATTCGACTCTATGGGACTGCTGGAGTACAGTGCTGTGCTTTCTCAAGCAGACTCCTTGAGCTGAATGGAGCGGTGGACATGCATGCATGTCCTCCACTACATTCAAACAGAGGAAAACAGGCCCACTTCTAGTGATTGTTGGGGGCCTCAGTGGTTGGACCCTGTTAGTCAGACACTTGTCACTTGGAATGCAGAATGTAAAAGTAAATTTCCCATTAAAAGTGGCCTGTCTGACCGAGGAAGAAGTGCAGCAGCGTCTTAAAAAGATTAGACAAATCGCCGGGAACAGATGGCATACACCTCCGTATCCTAAGAGAATTAAGTAATGTCATAGGCAGACCCTTATTTCTGATATTTGAGGACTCTGTATTGGTGGGGGGTGTTCCACAGGATTGGCGCTTAGCAAATGTGAGGCCAATATTAAAAAAAAGAGATCAGAAATAGAGCCCAAAAACTATAGGCCGGTAAGTTTAACATCTGTCGTGGGTAAACTGTTTGAAGGTTTTCTAAGAGATGCCATCATGTAGAACCTCAATGAAAATAAACAAATAATGCCCTATTAGCATGGCTTCATGAGTGATCGCTCATGTCAAACTAATTTGGTCAGTTTCTATAAGGAGGTACTGTAAGTTCGAGACTTGACCATGGCAAGTCATGGCAAGTCAATAGATGTCGTATATCTTGACCTTTCCAAAGCATTTGATACTGTGCCACATAAAAGGCAAGTATGTAAAATGAGAATGTTTGGACTGGGAGAAAATGTGTGTATATGGGTAAGTAACTGGCTCATTGTTAGAAAACAGAGGGTGGTTATTAAAGGTACATACTCAGGTTTAGTCACCATCACTAGTGGGATACTACATGGGTCAGTACTGGGCCCTATTCTGTTCAATATATTTATTAATGATCTTGTAGAAGGCTTGTACAGTAAAATAAAAATTTTTGCAGATTACACTTCCTCTGTGTCTAGAAGAAAGAAGGTTTCTGCACATACATAGAAGAGGATTCTTTATGGTAAGAACAGTGAGACTATGAAAGTCTCTGCTTGGAGGAGGTAATGATGGTGAATTCACTAAAAGAGTTCAAGAGGGGCCTGGATGTATTTATGGAGTTTAATAATATCACAGATTATAGTTACTAGAGATGGGTTGTTGATCCAGGGAGTTATTCTGATTGCCTGATTAGTCAGGAAAGAGTTTATTCCTAAACTGAGGACAATTGGCTTCTACCTTTTTTTGCCTTCCTCTGGATCAACTTGCAGCATAACAAGACAGAACCGGATGGATAGATATTTTTTTTCAGCCTTATAAACTATTGGGGTCATTTACCAAACTGGTGTAAAGTAGAACTGGCGTAGTTGCCCATATCAACCAGATGACACCTTTCATTTTCAAAAATGAAAGGTAGAATCTGATAGGTTGCTAAAGGCAATTAAGCCTGTTCTGCATTACACCAGTTTGATAAGTAACCCCATATGTTACTATGTATTCACTGGTCTATGTCTCATGTCAGAAGCTTATAAGTGATGGCAGACCTTCATTGTGCTGAGAAAGCTGCATTCCTGAGTGGTTATCTCAGAGACATGAATACTGCGCACTGGACATCCTTAGGAGGAGGGGCGGAAAGTTAGAAACTTTTGTGCACAAATAACAAATAACTGGAATTCCATTTAGAACAACATCCAGGTAGGATGTTGTAGGTCACTATCTCTCTCTTGTATCACCATGGGATATCAGCCATGTGCTACAACATGGCAACAGACGTTCCCCCCATATTGTAATGTGCAGACCAGGTGATTCTTTATTCTATATGTTATTTGTCTGTTTTATCTTATATATAATCACACCTAGTAAATATTTTTATCACTTAGCCTGCTTAAGCCTATTTATTCTCAAATTGTCAAATTCACGTTAAAACCACCTATACATTTTAACAAAAGTACAATATTAGTATTTTTTTAAATAGAAAACTAAAAATTAAGTCTTATGTTAGTTTTTTTCCATCAGCTTTATGAGTCTTTTTGGCAATCGGAATAGCAGGTGCTACTATAATGTGCAGGTTCAGTCTAAGCTTACTCTCCAGCTTCCCTCAATATAGACATATAATGATGATGATAAGTCACAATTAAAGGGTAAAAGTTGGTATGATAATGTATCTAGTATACTTGAATTACAGTATTAGAAGCGGGTATTTTAGGGCATGCAAATATATATCATCACATATATAATTTAATGGATAAGGTTTGGGTGGAAACAAAAAATTTTTGGGTATAAAGGGATATATAGAGCACACGCCATTTTGGAATAATTTAAATTTAAAGGAAATTCAAAAAATTAAACACTATTAAACACATTTTACATTTTTTTTTTGGATAATAAAAAGATTAAATGCACCATCTCAAGGGGATGTAACGTTTTAATGAAAGCCAAACAAAGTAAGAGCTCGATAATGGCGAAAGGTAAATGGAAGAACGACATTGTAGACTTGACAGATGAGCAGTGGGAGGACCCATTAAGAAGTAGGTCCCTTGTGTCTTTGAGAGCTTCTCATAGTATTTCTCAATTTTTTTTTATTCATAGACTATATTGTACGCCACTACTACTTAAAAAAAAATGGGATTGAGAGCTCCGGATGAGTGCCCTAGATGCGGGGAAGATCATGCAGGTTTATTTCATTTAATTTGGAGATGCCCAAAATTATTTCGCTATTGGACAGGAGTCATGGATACTCTTAGGGATATTTTGGGGGTTCACTTGGAGGATGATCCCGTGGCCTGTCTATTAGGAGCAGTTGCACATCTGGGGAAGTCCAAATCTGAAAAACATGTAATATCTAGAATACTGTTTCAGGCACGTCTTTTAATTGTCAGGAAATGGAATCAAAAAGATCCACCTTTGGTGACAGAGTGGATTAGAATGCTGAATGATACAATAAGAATGGAGAGAGTTATATATGAAAACCAAGGAAGGAGGTAGTGTTTTTTTGCTTTGTGGAAACCATGGATGAATAAGTATTGGAATTAGAGGTTTATTTTTGTTGTTTTTTTTTCTCTCTCTCTAAGGGGAAGGAAGTGTGGGTGGGGGTGGGGGGTTGGGTTTTAATTGTAAATTTGTGAATTTGTGATTATTCTGATTGTATTTATTTGTATTGTCGTTCGATATCAATAATAAAGATTATATTAAAAAAATAATAAATTAGAAATTAATTGCCCCACAAAAACCAGTGCACATATGTTTGTAGAGAGAAATATAAAAAAGTTATTGGTGAAGTCTTATTATTAGGATTCCTTGGGCCCACCAGAGTCAAATATTCTCGAGGCCCTACCTCTATCAATAAAGTCTAATGGGTTTGAAATCAAAGAATTAGATCCTAGTGGCATGTGATTAGCTCCAAAGTTAGACAAATTCTTTTTTCTCCTGAACCTTTGGGGCCCACTATAGTATTAGAGCCTGGGCCTATCAGAGGATCCTCTGGTACTCTAGTGGACTTTTATTTAGCAGTAAAAGCAGTAAAAGCAGTAAAACATAATACAAAGTTTATAAATTTGGTATCCCTGTAATCATACTGACCGGAAAAATAAAGATCTTGCATCATTTTTAGTGCAAAGTTAACACGGTAAAAACAAAGCTCAAAAAAGAAGGGCGGAACTTGTTTTTTTTTTCAATTTCACTAAAGATATCTAGTAAAAAAAGTTATGGCTATTGGAAGGTGAGAAGGAACAGATAAAAACATACAATAATTGACCTGGTCCTGAAGGGGTTAAATTAATAAAATAAGCAAAATAATAAACGGCAGAATTAATTGTCATTTTAATCTCTTCCTGACACATGCTGTATATGTACGTTGCGGCGGAAAATAAGTTCCCAACACACACCGTATATTTATGGCACACTGTTTGAGCAGGCACAGAATCTGCGCTCGATCAATAAGTGGTAGGGGGCTGGCTGTAACTAATAGCCAGGCCCCTGCTGTATCTGCTGGCAGTGGTGAAAACTCAGATGCTGGCGGATTAACCCCTTAGATGCCGCAGTCAATGCTGCTTCTAAGGACTTTACAGAGGGAGAAGGGCTCCTTCTTTCATCCCATCAGCTCCTCGAGATGCAATCGAGGGGTGCCAATGGCTGCCGTGGCAGCTCGAGGTCTTGCAAAGGCCTTGTAGCCTGGCAGCTATGAAGGTCTGTGAGGCACAGCATCCAGGTTGGGTCTCATAGGTGAACTGTCAGTGTAAAACTGACAGTTCAATGCAGTACAATACACAATGTATTGTACTGCATTGAAACAGGGATCAGACTTCCAGAAGTTGAAGACCCATAGTGGGACAAAAATAGTAACATAGTAACATAGTTTATAAGGCCGAAAAAAGACATCTGTCCATCCAGTTGGACCTGTTTTCCTACAAGTTGATCCAGAGGAAGGCAAAAAACCCCTGTGCGGTAGAAGCCAATTTTCCTCACTTTACGGGAAAAAATTCCTTCCCGACTCTATTCAGGCAATCAGAATTACTCCCTGGATCAACAACAACCCATATCTAGTAACTATAGCCTGTAATATTATTACCCTCCAGAAATACATCCAGGCCCCTCTTAAACTCTTTTAGTGAACTTACCATCACCACCTCCTCAGGCAGAGAGTTCCATAGTCTCACTGCTCTTACCGTAAAGAATCTTCTTCTATTTTTGTGAACAAACCTTCTTTCCTCCAGGCGCAGAGGATGTCCCCTCGTCATGGTCACTGTCCTTGGGATAAAGAGATCATGGGAGAGATCTCTGTACTGACCCCTGATATATTTATCCATAGTTATTAGATCTCCCCTCAGTCGTCTTTTTTCTAAAGTGAATAACCCTAATTTTGATAATCTTTCTGGGTACTGTAGTCCACCCATTCTAGCTATGACTTTAGTTGCCCTTCTCTGAACCCTCTCCAGCTCTGCTATGTCTGCCTTGTTCACAGGAGCCCAGAACTGTACACAGTACTCCATGTGCGGTCTGACTAGTGATTTGTAAAGTGGCAGGACTGTGTTCTCATCATGGGCATCTATGCCCCTTTTGATGCAACCCATTATCTTATTGGCCTTGGCAGCAGCTGTCTGACACTGGTTTCTGCAGCTTAGTTTGCTGTTCACTAAAATTCCTAGGTCCTTTTCCATGTCAGAGTTACCCAATGTTTTACCATTTAGTATGTACTGGTGACTTGCATTATTCCTTCCCATATGCATAACCTTACATTTGTCAGTGTTAAACCTCATCTGCCACTTCTCTGCCCAAGCTTCCAGTCTATCCAGATCCATCTGTAGCAGTGTACTGTCCTCTTCTGTGTTAATTACTTTACACAGTTTAGTGTCATCTGCAAAAAATGATATTTTACTGTGCAAGCCTTCTACAAAATCATTAATAATATATTGAAGAGAATAGGGCCCAATACTGACCCCTGTGGTACCCCACTAGTGACAGTGACCCAATCTGAGTATGTACCATTAATAACCACCCTCTGTTTTCTATCACTGAGCCATTTACTTACCCACATACAGACATTTTCTCCAAGGCCAAGCATTCTCATTTTATATACTAACCTTTTATGTGGTACAGTGTCAAATGCTTTGGAGAAGTCCAGATATACGACATCCATTGAGTCGCTGCGGTCCAGTCTAGAACTTACCTCCTCATAGAAACTGATTAAATTGGTTTGACATGACCGATCCCTCATGAAGCCATGCTGATATGGAGTTATTTGCTTATTTTCATTAAGGTACTCCAAGATAGCATCTCTTAGAAAACCTTCAAACAGTTTACCCACTACAGATGTTAAACTTACCGGCCTATAGTTCCCGGGCTCTGTTTTTGGACCCTTTTTGAATATTGGCACCACATTTGCTATGCGCCAATCCTGTGGAACACTCCCTGTCAGTATAGAGTCCTTAAATATCAAGTATAAGGGTCTGGCAATGACATTACTTAATTCTCTTTGGATACGTGGGTGTATGCCATCCGGTCCTGGCGATTTGTCTATTTTAATCTTTTTAAGACGCCCCAGTACTTCTACCTGGGTCAGACAGGACACTTCTAAAGGGGAATTCACTTTTATATTCTGCATTTCATCTGACAGTTTATTTTCCTCAGTGAATACAGTGGAGAAAAAAATATTTAAGAGTTTTGCTTTCTCCTCATCGCTCTCTGCTACTCCCCCCTCATTACTCTGTAAGGGGCCGACACCTTCAGATTTATACTTTTTAGTATTTATATAATTGAAGAACATTTTAGGGTTAGTTTTACTCTCTTTAGCAATTAGTCTTTCAGTCTCTAGTTTAGCTGCTTTTATTTGTCTTTTACAAATTCTAATTTTTTCCTTATAGTTTTTCAATGCTTCCTCGCTCCCCTCCTGTTTTAGTGATTTAAATGCTTTCTTTTTGTCATTTATTGCTTTTTTTACAGTTCTATTTATCCACATTGGTTTTTTCTTGTCTCTTATCATTTTATTCCTATACGGTATGTATGTAAAATATGTAAAATAGAAAGTAAAAAAAAGTGTTTTATAAAAATAAATAAAAGTTTCAAGTAAAACTTTTATTTATTTTATTTACTCCTGTGTCCTGTTGTATGTCAAGGCAAAAGATTAGGGTCACGTGTAGGGTGAATGGGATATCTGTGGAAAAATTTTCACTTTACACTATCTACTGTGCATTCATTTTTGCAAAAGACCTGTTGGCGAAAATGCTCACTATACCCAGTACTAAATACGGCGAGGGGTGTGGTTTTTAAAATGGGGTCACTCCTAGGGGATTTCTTTTTACCCCAAAGCCTCTGCATTTATTTGCTAGTGCTGTATAAATCACCAAATTAAGCGAGTTCTCTTCTAAACCGCACTGCAGTGTGCCCAAACCACAGTTTAGAACCATAGTTAACCCTTGCTGTGTTACAAGAAAAAAAATGGAATAAAATGAAAACTATGCAAAAAAAAGTGGAATTTTGAAATTTCCTCTCTATTTTCTTTTAATGCTCGTGGAACCTCTAAAGGGTTAACAAAGTATGTAAAATTAGTTTTGAATAACTTGAAGGGTGCAGGTTCTAAAATGGGGCAATATAGTTAAATTGAATTAAAAAGTGAGTTCTGGAAATTTTCTTGAAAATGTTACAAATTGCTTCTAAAATGCTAAGATATCTAACATCTTCAAAAAATAAATTTACATTAGCAAAATGA
Organism: Rhinella marina; assembly: GCA_900303285.1. NCBI lineage: Eukaryota > Metazoa > Chordata > Amphibia > Anura > Bufonidae > Rhinella > Rhinella marina. The sequence goes on along the minus strand of ONZH01015602.1, from coordinate 630,536 downwards.
TGCCAACATAAAGTAGACATAAGGTGAATGTTAATTAATAAAAGCAGAATGCCACAAACAACTTTACTGCATGTTTCCAGCAAGGTATGGTTGAAACAGCTCACTGGTGATTTCCTTTAAAGGTAATCTGTCACCAGGATAATCGTTATTGAAGTAAAGCAATTGCCTAATAGCACTTAGTACCTTATTTCCAGATGTGCCTTTGTTTCAGCAATAGGTGTTTTCTATCTTCTGAAAAACCAGTTTATTTGGTATGCAAATGAGCCAGTAAGCTGCCAAAGTGGGGGCGTTATTCTCGCACGATGGAGCCCAGGCATGTCTCCATCTAGTGCCCAAGCCCGCCACCTCTCCACTTTCACATGATGCTTCCTGGCACAATGTGTCCACCCACCACCCTCCTACGTCACATTCAAGCCATAACTCTGCCCCCCCCTTTACCTGCTGCATCGCGTCTAAATCTTACACATGGCAGTGCCGAACACTGCCTGTCCACTGCGTGTCCCACTAGGGGCATCAGCCTCAACTCTACAACTGGACATGTGTCAAGCCCAGTGACATAAGTGAAGCGCTTGTTCTCCTTCCTTTCTAGCATAGGCTGAATACGTCACTGGGCTCAGCGCATGCCAAGTTATAGAGATGAGGCCGATGCCCTGAGTGGGATAGGATGTGCGCAGTCGCAGGTAGTGTACAGCACTGCCATGCGCAAGATTTAGGCGTGATGCAGCAGAGAAAGGGGAGTGGAGTTATGGCTTGAATATGACATAGGAGAGGGGTGGGTGGACACATTGTGGAGAGGAGGCGGGCTTAGGCACTAGATAGAGGCATGCCTGAGCTCCTTCGAGTGAGAATAACGTCCTTCTGGGCACCGTACTTGCTCATTTGCATACCAAATAAACTGTTTTTTTTTTCAGAAGATAGAAAACACCCATTGCTGGAACAAAGGTACATCTGGAAATAAGGTACTAACTACAATTAGGAAATTGCTTTTCTTCAATAGTGGTTATCCTGGTGACAGATTCCCTTTAGCTCTTTAGTGACCAGACTTTTTTGCACCCTAATTATCAGCTTTTTTGTTTTTTTCACCAAGAGCCCCAACTATGACATTTTTCCGTCAACTGAACTTTAAGAAGGCTTGTTTTTGAATTGGTGTTTATTGAAAATGAAGTTGTCGAGAATTAAGCAATTCACCGGCGTGGGGACATCAAGCAGATACAGAGTTGGTTTACAATAGAGTCCGGGTTTCCCCTTTCTACATAGTTTATAAGGCCGAAAAAAGACATCTGTCCATCAAGTTTGGCCTGTTATCCTTCATTTGATCCAGAGGAAGGTGAAGCGCTACCTGTGAGGTAGAAGCCAATTTTCCTCACTTTAGGGGAAAAAAATTCCTTCTCGACTCCAATCAGGCAATCAGAATAACTCCCTGAATCAAGACACATACGTAAAGATACAAACATAAAGCCAATCAGATGTTTATGGTATATGAAACTGGGCCAATCAGATTAGAAATAACAGTGCATGATAGCCTCAGGTCAGGACAGAGCAGGTTATGGTGAAATGTGTGGACAGGGGCTGTCTGGCATAAGCCCCTGGCAACCTAAAGTTTTGGAGCTCACCACCCCTTTTCCACACCCTGTATTGGAATGGCCTTAAGAAGTTTGGAAAAGTTTATTTAAAGACATGGTTACATTAACAATCCCCTCTTTTTGACAAAGTCTTAAGACATTCTATCTGTCCCTTATCCTGTCCCTTCATATGTGTTACTCTACCCCTATGATCTCAGCAGACGCTGATGGTGGGACCCTGAGACCTCTGGAAACTTGCCCTACTCTACTTATCCCTAATACTCCCTACCACTAACTGGGTGAAGAAGGGTTCAGAAGAGTTTACCGAAATAGACGCAAATATCTATAAAATTTAGGTTCTGTCTGTCACACACAGGATTGCTGTTGTTCTGGGTTTCAGTGTAGTTATTCACGGGCCTTGAGGAAAAAATATGGACATAATTAGGTGAGGTAATTTGGTTTGACAATACACAAAACACATCTATAAAACAAGTAAACCAATAAAATAACAATATACAACATAAATGGTCCCCATCAACAAGGTACTGAAAAGAAATCTGAACTTGGAAGGGAGTAAGGTTCAAGAACCTTATATTATAAACAATGTGAAACCACTGTGCCAACTAACCGGCTATTCCTGAGGGCACTGTCCTGGCGGTACCCTGGTTTTCACCCTTTAACCCTAAAAGAGTGATTTGGTCCTCGCTGCAGTGGAGCCAACAGGCCTCTACCTCTTGGAATAGTCCCAGTTTAGTCGGCAGCTGACTTACAAAGGTCAGAGACACCTGTGCAAGGCATCAGAGGAACAGGCAAAGCCCACAAATATAACCAGGCTGAGGTCTGGCCGGCAGAGTACATACTATCCAAGGAACAGACCCAGGGCCAGGGAATAGGGACTAGTTCAGAATTCAGGCAACAGGTAGATGAACAGATCAGGGTCACAGGCACAAGTCAGGGTAGACAGACACACTGGGTACAAAGAAAAACAAAAGGATATAGCTCTTTTACGTGGTCAAGTAGACCAGAGTGACCTGGAAGATTTATAGAGAACTACTGTACAGATAAGGAGTGGGACACACAACACAGAATATATAGCAAGACTAATCAGCACCTCACAGCCTATCACTTACAAACAGAACATGAGAGAATTAACCCGTAGAATGCCAAAGAGGACTTTGAGGTTCAAAGAATAGACACTAATTCACACACAGAAATACTTCAGGCATTAGGGCTTGGGTAAAGAATAAGGATCTGGAAGAGAAACATACACTGTGTGATATACACTCACCGGCCACTTTATTAGGTACACCATGCTAGTAACGGGTTGGACCCCCTTTTGCCTTCAGAACTGCCTCAATTCTTCGTGGCATAGATTCAACAAGGTGCTGGAAGCATTCCTCAGAGATTTTGGTCCATATTGACATGATGGCATCACACAGTTGCCGCAGATTTGTCGGCTGCACATCCATGATGCGAATCTCCCGTTCCACCACATCCCAAAGATGCTCTATTGGATTGAGATCTGGTGACTGTGGAGGCCATTTGAGTACAGTGAACTCATTGTCATGTTCAAGAAACCAGTCTGAAATGATTCCAGCTTTATGACATGGCGCATTATCCTGCTGAAAGTAGCCATCAGATGTTGGGTACATTGTGGTCATAAAGGGATGGACATGGTCAGCAACAATACTCAGGTAGGCTGTGGCGTTGCAACGATGCTCAATTGGTACCAAGGGGTCCAAAGAGTGCCAAGAAAATATTCCCCACACCATGACACCACCACTACCAGCTTGAACCGTTGATACAAGGCAGGATGGATCCATGCTTTCATGTTGTTGACGCCAAATTCTGACCCTACCATCCGAATGTCGCAGCAGAAATCGAGACTCATCAGACCAGGCAACGTTTTTTCCAATCTTCTACTGTCCAATTTCGATGAGCTTGTGCAAATTGTAGCCTCAGTTTCCTGTTCTTAGCTGAAAGGAGTGGCACCCGGTGTGGTCTTCTGCTGCTGTAGCCCATCTGCCTCAAAGTTCGACGTACTGTGCGTTCAGAGATGCTCTTCTGCCTACCTTGGTTGTAACGGGTGGCAATTTGAGTCACTGTTGCCTTTCTATCAGCTCGAACCAGTCTGCCCATTCTCCTCTGACCTTTGGCATCAACAAGGCATTTCCGCCCACAGAACTGCCGCTCACTGGATGTTTTTTCTTTTTCGGACCATTCTCTGTAAACCCTAGAGATGGTTGTGCGTGAAAATCCCAGTAGATCAGCAGTTTCTGAAATACTCAGACCAGCCCTTCTGGCACCAACAACCATGCCACGTTCAAAGGCACTCAAATCACCTTTCTTCCCCATACTGATGCTCGGTTTGAACTGCAGGAGATTGTCTTGACCATGTCTACATGCCTAAATGCACTGAGTTGACGCCATGTGATTGGCTGATTAGAAATTAAGTGTTAACGAGCAGTTGGACAGGTGTACCTAATAAAGTGGCCGGTGAGTGTATATGGATCAATTTCTGGGACTTCTGTGATATATATGGATCAATTTCTGTTGCAGGGCCCCATATATGAGGTGAGATCAGAATGTAACATTGGCATCTGTGGTGGAAAATACCCTGTCTTGGGAGGGAGGTACCTCATGGGACTAAGTCTTATTTTCCCCTTGGGGGTTCTTACTGAGTAGAGGGCAACATGGAGACATTCAGTCCAGGGTTTTCTATTATCTGCCATTGCCTTCTGGATCTTGAGCTTCAGTGTGCTGTTCAATTACTCCATTCTATCACTACTCTGTGGATGATGGATGATGGAGAGGATATGTAGAGCCTGTTCTCTCACCAGTGCTTCTAGCATTTCCTGTACTACTGCTGAGAAGTGTGTACCTCTATCACTTTGTATAGTTTTAGTAACCCATTACCTACATACTAGAAGAGGACCTTCTTGGACACAGTCTTTTCATTTACCTTGATGACAGGCCATGCCTCCGACCACCCTGAGAAAAGATTCAAAAATAGAAAAACAACCTTATACTGTCCCACCTTTGGTAGTTGGATGAAATCTATCTGCAGTTGCTGGAACAGGTATGATGGCTTTGGGCGAGCTTAGGGGAAACCTTAATTGTCTTTCCAGTGTTATGGCAAGCACAGATCAGGCAGGCCTGAACGAAGTGTGTAGCCACGCTGTTGAATCCCAGGGCAATCCAGAAATTACCCACCAAACTTACCATGGCTTCTTTTGAAAGATGTGTGGGTCCATGTGTCAGATGGGTCATCATGGGCTACAGGGCTCAGGGCAGGCAAAGTTTGTTCTCTACTGCCAAGATTTCTTATTGCCTCTTCTCAGCCCCTTTTACCTTCCATTCCCTTATTTTCTCATTGGAAGCCTGGTTCTGGATTTGGGCCAGCAATGACCTGTCTACACTCCTGATTGCTGCTTTAAAGTGACACTCTGCCATTGCGGGAAGGGTAAGTAGAACCACAGCTTTTGCTGCTTCATCAGCCCTGCAGTTTCCCCTGGCTTCTGCAGAGGTGTTGTTCTTGTGCGCCTACACCTTGATAACAGCAACCTTCAGTGGCAAGTGCAAGGCTTTGAACAATTGGGCAACTTTCTGCATTCTTGAATGGTTTACCTGAGGATTCAGCAAAGTTTCTACTTTTCCTAATGGGTCCATAATCATGTACTATGCCAAAAACATACCTGGAGTCAGTGAATATGTTAGCAACCTATCCTTCCGCCATCATACACGCTGCGGTGAGTGCCTGCCACTTCACCTCTGTGCTGACATCCCAGGGGTTTTTGGATCAGTACTTCATGTAAGGTGGTAACAGCGAATTCTGTCCGTAGTTGTTCCTCAAGGTAGTATTTTGCCTTGAGGTAGTCCTCAAGGCAAAATGGACATTTCTACTCTAGAGGGGGCACATTGGGCCTTGCTAATGTGAAGAGGGCACAATGGGCATTTCTACTCTGGAGGGGGCACAATGAGCATTTCTACTCTGGAGGGGCACAATGGGCATTTCTACTCTGTAGGAGGCACAATGGGCATTTCTACTCTGGAGGGAGCACAATGGGCATTGCAAATGTGAAGGGGCATAATGGACATTTCTACTCTGGAGGGGGCACAATGGGCATTTCTACTCTGTAGGAGGTACAATGGGCATTTCTACTCTGGAGGGAGCACAATGAGCATTGCAAATGTGAAGGGGCATAATGGACATTTCTACTCTGGAGGGGGCACAATCGACATTTCTACTCTGGAGGGGGCACATTGGACCTTGCTAATGTGAAGGGGGCACAATGGGCATTTCTACTCTGGAGGGGGCACAATGGGCATTGCTAATGTGAAGGGGGCACAATGGGCATTTCTATTCTGGAGGGGGCACAATGGGCATTTCTACACTGGAGGGGGCACAATGGTCATTTCTACACTGGAGGGGGCATAATGGGCATTTCTACTCTGGAGGGGCACAATTGGCATTTCTACTTTGGAGGGAGCACAATGGGCATTGCTAATGTGAAGGGGCACAATGGGCATTTCTACTATGGAGGGTGCAAAATGGGCATTTCTACTCTGGAGGGGGCACAGAGCACATTACTAATGTGAAAGGAACACAATGGGCATTATTACTATTAAAGGGGCACAATGGGCATTATAATGTGAAGGGGGAACAATGGGCATTATTACTATTAAGGGGCATTATTACTGTGAAGGAGGCACAATGAGGATTATTACTTTGAAAGGGCACAAAGGAGATTATTACTATTAAGGGCACACAATGGGGATTATTATTGTGAAGGGGGCACAATGGGGATTATTACTGTGAAGGGGCACAGAGAGGGCAGAACTACTGTGAGGGGGGGCACAATAAAGGGATAAGTACTTAAGGGGGCACAATGTGGGCATAACTACTGTTAGGGGCACACATCTGTACAAAACTACTGTGAAGGTTGTACAATGAGGGCAACAGTGGCGTAACTACAACTAACTGGGCCCCACAACAAATTTTTGAATGGGGCCCCCCCAGAAACTTCCTCGCAACCCCGAACTCACATGCAACCCTCACTCTTGTGGCTAGTCAAGATTGAGCTCTCCCAGACAAGGCCTGACAGCCGCTCCATCCGTTTCCTATAGTGTCACTGTATATAATGTCATTGTATAATACTGTTGAGGGGGCCCTGACAATAAAATCTTTTAGTCTCCCTCCTGAGGGGGCCCCTTGTGGGTCTGGGCCCCAAAGCAGCTGCTTCCCCTGCTTCCCCTATTGCTACGCCCCTGGAGGGCAATACTACTGTGAGGGGATACAATTATACAAAGTATTGGGAAGGCAGGTGGGGGGGGGGTTGCCAGAGAAAGGACCCGCCCCGAATGCCAAACAACCTAGGCATGCCACTGATGTAATTAAGAACTTTCTTTATAGTAAAGAACAAACAGCCCTGAAAGTGATTACATGGTTCCAACAGAGACCTGATCTCAATATCATTGAGTCTTTCTGGGTTTTTATGAAGAGACTTGAGCAAGCCTACATCTACAAAAAGTGAGTTAGTTTTCCAAGATAATTGGAACAACCTTTCTGCTGCAACTATACCTAGCAAAACGGATACCGTTTTGAAGGCAAAGGGTGCTCACACCATGTACTATATATACATACACACTCTCCTTAACATTGAAATTGTGAAACTGCAACACCACAGAATCCTTGAACTGAGAGACCTTGGTTTATCACTCCAGCAAATTGCTATGCTCCTAGGCCGAGATGTCAGCATTGTTCACTGTTGCATGTCCTGGTGGTTAGGAAAAGAACAACAAACTGGAATGACGGCAACAAGTGCACAAAGGTGAACCTCTGCATGGACAGATTGTCTGATAAGAAAAATAGTGCATAGTGATCCATTTTGTGCTACAAGTGAAATTGTATGTCACATCCCAAATGTAGGGCGGCAAAGTGTACACAAACCATCAGAAGGTGTTCGCACAACAACCATATGTCCATCTATAGGTGTTCCATTGACTACAAGCCACCGCTCTCAAAGGCTATCATGGTACATAGCAAGATGGAAATGGAGGCTGGAATGGGGTCTACCCTCTCCACTGATGAGTCCTGCTTTTGTCTCAGATACAATGATAGCCAGAGATCGGTCTGGAGACCACATAAGCAATGCCATGAAAAGGCCTTCACAAGGGAATATTACATTAGTCCTTGCACCAGGATTATGGTGAGAGGTTGAGTAATGTATGGTAGCCAGACCTCTCTAGTCTTCATTTCAGGTGCAACAACAGCTCAGCATTACATGAATTTGGTCATGGGACCAGCCATTTCTCCAAAGTGTCCCAGGAGCAGTTTTTCAACAGGACAAAGCCAGACTGCATGTTATTTGTGCTTCTGTGAGTAGTCTGCATGACCTAAACATAATACCATGGCCTTTCCTGTACAGGCTTCTGGACTTCACTGCAGGGGGTCAACCGGGATGCTACCAGCTGGAGTAGTCCTGGTGTAATTGGCACCGAACCTGTGGGAGTCAGAGACACCGGTGCAAAGCACCAAGAGGGTCAGGAAATACTCACAGTCAGGAAACTAGCCAAAGGTCAGGACAGGCGAAGTTCTTGCGTGTCCAGATGAGAGATCGAGGCAGGCCACAATGGTGCAAAATGGTAATCAGGCAATTGTCAGGACAGGAGACGTGGATTAGAATCAGTAGTAAGGCACTGGGGAGGCTGCCTTATATACCACAGACTATCCACCCATTGACTATCCACCCGAGGACAAAACTGGCTGCACATGCTCATCTTATAAGAGGCTGATAGCACAAGCTCCCTATAGAACAGGCTAGAGAGTCTATGAAACCAGGCAGGCCACCGCCTGTAGAGCAAGGATGTCGGAGGCCAGCAGTGACTGCAGGGAGTAGCATGGCAATTGCATGCACAGACCTCCAGCGTAACATGGACTCTGCTGCAGGGAACCACCAGGCTGCTACCTCTTGCAGTAGTTTCTATTCAAGCGACTGCTGACCCACAGGGTTCAAAAGAAACCAGTGCAAAGCATAAAGATATCAGGAAAAACTATAGCCAGGCACAGGCTAAGGTCATGGCAGGCAGTGGTACAGTATTAAAGTATACTGTATATACTGTATATATCTACTCACAAAAAGTTAGGGATATTTGGCTTGTGGGTGAAATTTCAGGATGAACCTAAAATGCACTCTAATCTTTACAAGTGAACTTAATGTGACCTTCTCTAGACTATTGAATGCACATGTCCAACTGTTCAGTGTTTCAGTACTTTTTGCACAACTTGCTGTTCTCTATCAAGAAGTTTAACAGCAAAATTCATAACAGGTGTTTGATCCATGAATCGCCCAATAAATTTCCTGGTTCAATTGGAATTGGTATTTAAAGAGTCCTCCTCATCATGCTGTTCACATTTTAACATCATGAGACCAAGCAATTTATCAAAAAGTACCTTGCCATTGTGAGGCTTCAAGCAGGTTGTTGTCAGAAGGAAGTAACCACTGAGCTTAGAGTGTCACAGAGTGTCATCAGCAAGTTGCAACAGAAATACAGAGAGACTGGAAGACTCATAGAAAGGGATAGAAGTGGACGTTTTTTGGCCACATCCCACACTGATGACCACTTAATTGTGAAAAATGCCCTGCAGAACCAGATTATCAATGCCACACAACTCCAGGCACATTTAAGGAAGGTGAGAGGCACCCAATTGTTATGTCAGAGCATTCGTAACCATTTACATCAGCGTGGTCTGTGTGCTAGATGACCTGCAAGGGTACCTGACCACACCACCAGGCGCGGGTCATTGTCTTGCATTGGCCAGGGAGCTTCTATGCTGGACGAGGGACCAATGGGCCTCAGTGCTGTTCACTGATGAAAATCGATTGACTCTGAGCAGAAATGATTGCTGCCAACGATGTTTGGAGACGTCAAGGAGAGTGCTATGCATCAGCTACTGTTGTCACCAGATGAGCCTTCGGTGGTGGTGGTGTTACAGTGTGGGCAGAGTTGCCCTATACTTTGTGAAGGGTACAGTGACACGCCCATACTACTTGAATAACATCATTAATCCAGTCATTGTGCCTCTGCATGAACAACACAGGCCTAATTTCATCTTAATGGACGACAATGCACCAGCTAATCGAGGTTGCATCATTAGGGAACTGCTTCGACAATCTCGACGTATGCTTCGGGTCATTGTCCTTTTCATACCCATTGTACTCTAGTGTATGAAGTAACTCATCTTCTAGAATACTCACATGTACTCACCTAGTATCCAACACCTTTGGTTTGAAACAACCCCATATCATCAGACTTCCTCCACCAAACTTGACAGTTCCTTCAATTTCTCAATCCGTTAGCCCCATTTTCCCTTGTTTCTTCCAGGCCCATGTGCACTCATTATTTCAAATCACCAGTTTCTTATGACAATATTGAAGTCGAGACCTCTTCACCTTTTTTCGGCTTGCATGGACGTCTGTGGTGTTACTATTACGAAGCATACGACCCACCTCTGCTGCGAAGTTTGTCACACCAGAACTGATAGACCTTGTGATGAGCTGACTAGTTGACTCCAATATTTTACCTCGACGTCCACCTCATGGCTTTGGAATGGATGGACTTCATTTTGTATTCTTCCAACTGTCATGGCACTCACATAACTCAGGTTGGCCATGATACTGTATACATGTACATGTATAACATTTTAGTATCATCTTCATACTGGGTTCATGCTCTTTAAATCTGAGAAGTATGATAAGTACAGCAGATGGCAGCATAGAGCAACACAAAAATAGCTTCAGTACATCCTTTACCAGAATTTTACCTTACAGAAGTGCTAGGGAATTTTTGGACACCTAATGCTAATCCAACAGCAATATTCTAGCAGTGTAATTTGTTTCATACCAGCTTTGTTTCATGCATATCTATTTTCAACCCCTCCATTTTGGGCAGCTGTGTCGGGTGATCTCAGTCTGACCATCAGTCCAGAGCTTGCTCTTTTGCAAACTACAGGATTCTTTCTGGAGGCTCTCAGTCAGGGCTGTATTTACAATTAGGATTCTGAGGGTATGTGCCTACTGTGCCGCCCAGCGGAGGGGAACAGCAGCAGAGAGAGGTTTTTTGTTTTTTTTTAATTCCTGTTCTTTTAGGTCCTGCTGTGTATCTGGTACACTGTAAGAACTGAAGAACATGTGATAATGTTACCATCATGAGATCAGTGTAGGAGTTGGTGGAGCTCAGCAGTGAAGAGAGATGGTGGTGAAAGACCTTTCATGACGTCATAGTTGCCAAAGCAAAATGTCATTACTCTTTGCTCCTGCTTCTTGACCAGTCCTCTGCCTTTGACACTGTCAACCACTCCGTCCTGTTACAAACCCTCTCTTCCCTTGGCATCAAAGATCTGGCCATCTGACCCTTGCTTGGATCTCCTCTTACCTCACCAATAGAACCTTCTGCATCTCCCAATCATACACCACCTCCTCATGCTGCCCCCTTTCTGTTTGCGTCAGTCAAGGCTCAGTCCTGGGTCCCCTACTTTTTTCCATTTATACGTATGGCTGATTGGTGGCCAAACCAGTGCCGCATGCTGCTTCACAGCTCACCTTTGTGAATGCGCTGTACTTTTCTGCTATATGAATATTGGGCTCCTGATGATACTCCGTTGTAGAAACGCATAGAGCCAGTTTAATCTTTGTTTACTACCACAGGGTCTATAGTGTTGGAAGCTAGTGGTGCTATCCCCTTTCCATCTGGGCCAGTGGGGAGTTGTTTGGAGCGCTCCTGCACCTGGAGTTGTCTCCTACCCCCAAAGGCTGTAACTTGGATTGGTTGTGGGGATGCACCTGCTGAATATACCTGCTACCTAGCAGCTTAGGTGCCACTTATTGAGAATTTTTACCTCTCTTTCCCTCTATTGCCCGGACCTATGGGGTGTTGTTTGGAGCGCTCCTCATAATGGGGGCATGCTATTACCCCCACGGGTTGTAACATGGACGATTTTATGGGATAATTGGGGCTGGGCAGGATACCTTTCCCACTTCACCATCAGTTTTTGTAGACTCCTATATTTGTGGACAAGTGTATAAGGGGTGTTCATCTATTGATGGTAATTACCTCCATCACACCCCTACTTTGATCTTGTCCGTCTGCTGTGAGTACGGCTGGGTTATTCGGTGAGGGTTCACCAGGCCCTGGGTCTGTTTATGGCAGTAATCTAGACTTGTTTACACATTGACCTTTTTAGGGATCCTGGGTGTTTGTACTGCCTCCTCCTCAATTACAGGCTAGTGCACGCTCTGGTTACTTACCTGGCTGTGCCTCCCTTGCTGGATGACTTCAGCCTGTAGCGGAGAACGACTTCCATTTGTTTAATTTTTGCCTACATTGTTTGGGGTGTTTTTTGTTTTTCTTTTAATAGTGATTCAATAAATTATTATTGTTTTTAGCGTCTGTATAGGCAGACATATTACGGGGGCACAATGTGAGCATATTACTGGGGGCACAATATGGTCATATTACTGGGGGCACAATGTGGGCATATAATTGGGGGCACGATGTGGGCATATAATTGGGGGCACGATGTGGGCATATTACTGGGGGGCACAATGTGGGCATATTACTGGGGGGCACAATGTGGGCATATTACTGGGGGCACAATGTGGGCATATTACTGGGGGCACATAACTGGGCATATTACTGGGAGCACAATGTGAGCATATTACTGGGGGCACAATGTGGTCACATTACTGGGGGCACAATGTGGTCATATTACTGGGGGCACAATGTGGTCATATTACTGGGGGCACAATGTGGGCATATAACTGGGGGCACAAGGTCGGCATATTACGGGGGGCACAATGTGGGCATATTACTAGGGGGCACAATGTGGGCATATTACTGGGGGCACATAACTGGGTATATTACTGGGGGCACAATGTGGTCATATTACTGGGGGCACAATGTGGGCATATAACTGGGGCACAATGTGGGCATATTACTGGGGGGCACACTGTGGGCATATTACTGGGGGCACAATGTGGGCATATTACTAGGGGCACATAACTGGGCATATTACTGTGGGCACAATGTGGGCATATTACTGGGAGCACAGCTGGGTATATTACTGGGGGCACATAACTGGGCATATTACTGGGGACACAGATGGGCATATTAATGGGGGCACAGCTGGTTATATTACTGGGGGCACATAACTGGGCATATTAATGGGGCCACAGATGGGTATAATGGGTATATTACTGGGGGCACATAACAGGGCATATTACTGGGGGCACAGTTGGACATATTAATGGGGTGCTCAAAAAATTTTCAGCGCTGCGCAATGTGTCCCTCTTTGTTCGTTTACAAAGTTGGGAGGTATGTTTCTCATGTGTGTCCTCCATACTCTGGAGCTCACTACTCCACCATGTCAGATTCTCCCCAACATCCAAACTTACTAGGCCAGTGATTTCACATTCATCAGTCATGTAACCTAGGCGCAGCTCAGTCACGTTCAAGTAAATGGGGCTGAGCTGCAATACCAAGGACAGCTGCTATATAACAGCTGATTGGCAGGGATTCTGAGGATAGACCATTAACATCATGATCTCAGAAAAAAAAACATTAATGTAATTTCAAGCTTCTTGCAAAGTATTGTGTATTGTGTATTTTTTTTTACATGAAATTAACCTACTGTGAGGATTTTTACATTTTTTAAAATCTGCAGGATGTGAATTGTTTTTGTGATTCCACACCTTACTAAATAAAAACTGCACAAAAAACTGCGATAGAGCGGATTTATGTGTGGTCTTTAATGCGGTTTTCACTATGTGCAGGTAGCCTAAGATCCACATGAAATCTGCATGAAATAGCACCAAAACCACACATGAATCCACACTATTTATTGTGTTTTGGTGCAGCTTTTGTGCAGATTTTGTTTTTTTCATATCTGGATTTGATGTGGATTTTCCATACATCTCATCCTTCCATTGAAAAGGATAAAATCTGTACAATAAAAATGCTGCAACAATTGACATGCTGCAGATTTCAACAGCAAGTCAGTTTCCGCACCTAAGAAAAAAAGCAGAGTGAACATGGGATCTGTCTAATCTCATACACTTTGCTGGTACTGTATTCCACTGAGGTTTTTCTCAGTGCAGAAAAATCTCACATAATTGACATCATGTGTAGGCAGTCATATAGTGACTTGTATGGTTCTGGTGTGACAGGAGAGAGAATTTCTGACCTCATCTGTGATATTAACTTTGTTAACAGAACACAGTTTGGCATAGTTCATAGCTGGTATTGTTTTGCATTGTGTTGCATGGACTGCTGAAAGAAGTATCTAATTTATTAGGAGGTGTACACCACGTAATAAATTAGGTGTACCTAACTTCAATAGGCTTCTTGGTAACGCTGGCATAAGAAGCATCAGCCTTAGGATAATCTGCCCCATGGTGTTTTATAGATTTTTTGGCAGTGTGACTTTCAGTTAAGCATGAATGGGTATAGTGGAGTTGAGAGAGATAGCTAAATAAAGTGACAGCATGAACTCTAAATATAGCCCTGCTCTCAGACACCTCCTGTCCCTACCAAGTTCCTTTCTTCCTTGTTACTTTGTATATTCTCCATGCACAGGGTGCTGCTGAATATATTATTTTATATATTTTTATATAATTTTATAGTTATATAAGGGAGCAAAAGTGCACTGATGTAAAAGATGAGGACATACAATGCTTAGCTGTAGTTATAAAACTCCCTTGGCTTACACTGCCTGCTTTTGCTGTTTGTGCTGTGTGCATAATCTCCAGTGTATTTCTGTGAGATGTAGATTTACACTGCTCTGCCCTGCCTCCTGCTTGTAAGAGCTGACAGGAAGACACATATCAGAAGCAGGAGCACCAGGCTGAAGCTTCATCACATAGGGATACATTGAGACTCAGTATAGAAGTTTTACTTCAGTTCTCTGCTTTTCAATTCAGTTTGACCCCATCATTATACAAAAAAGCTAGATGTCTCTGACACATAGTAGTCAAAAATAGCTTTTATTCATGGAAAAGGATGTAGTGGAGAGCTGATCAATGTATAAACTGCATTTACCAAACTCACACTACTAGAAAAGTTTTGCACTTTGGGTGTATATTTGCAATGCAGTGGCCCGCAACAAGAGGTGTGAGGAGTGAAGAGGAGGGTGGTTGTAGTCCCCACGGTGGCCTACCACTACCAGTCGGAGCAGAAGCCGAATTTGATTCCTTGTTTTAAAGTGGTCTTCCTCTGTAAAAATCAACTACCAAAGTCACTTAAGATTTACAAATAATTTACTTCAGCTTGTTGGCCCGTTTTGAACGAAGCAAATTCGGCTGTAGAATCCGAAGATCACTGCTCATCACTACTGACAATCTCAGCCTGAAATAATTTATATGGAATAACAGGATTCAGGACACGCAGCACCTTCAATGCAGAAAGCAGGAATATTTAAAGAATGGATAACCAATCAAGAACTCCTCCCTAAACTAACCATAATGAGCAGGGGGTCTTCTGACCCACACTAATGGATCAGGCATAACAACTGCCCTAAACAATACTAGTAGTCAGGAGAAGATGGGACAACAGGAATATCCTTGTTGCTTGTAACAACTACTACTTCACTACTCACCCTTCACCCCCATTCCTCACACATGATAAGATTCCGCCGGAGATTGTGCCTGGGAACAGTACGAGTGAAGCATACTCTCTAGCTGATATACGGTATGCAATGTTGTATTCCCCCTCCCTGGCACAATCCCCCCATCCTTCTTACTGAAAGGGACCTCAACCTATCTGTGAGGAGTAGGTCAGGGGGACACAAAAAACACGGACAAAGTGAGGCCCTGACACTCCTCCCAAACCACTGTCCCTGCCTTTTGGGGGAACCCGGCTCCTTAACAGGCTGGCCCCAACCGAAGACTGCAATTACACTGAAGAAAGTGTAACACAAGACAAACAACCAAAACAAAACACCAGCAGGAACAACCCTAAACAGGTAAGGAACTGAAGCGGTAAAAGGTAAAGGAACCAAGCAAGGAATAAACAGAGGAGAACACCAAAGATAGGTAACAGTAACAGAAACCCTGGAAAAAGGTACAGAGTCACCGGAATACCGGATAAACACAGAGTAGCTAGCTTAGGCACAAGGCTCTATAGCAGGCACAGATGAATGGCGAGTGTGAAACTAAATACTGGCTAGAGTCCCAGCCCCAAGGCGTGATAGGAGCAGGGATCCCAGCCACACCCTTGAATGGACCAAAATTACTGGCAGGGACGCCTGCCAGTAAAACTAGCAGAATAAGCCAAACCTTTAACCCTATAGGAACCTAAGTGTTACAAGAGGATTTTCTGGCTTACACTCGGGATGAGCGCCGCATAGCGTCAGGACACGGGAATGCCCGCACCCACCCAACATCCGCTGGAGGGCCGCAGCGCCCCGGAATCCTGACAGAACCCCCCCCCCTGAGGAGGGGCCTCCGGACCCTCAACAGGACCTCCAGGCTTGGAAGGGTAAGATTGGTGGAATTTTCTAACAAGTCTGGGAGCGTGAAGATCTCTGGCAGCCACCCAGACACGCTCCTCAGGACCATACCCTTTCCAATGTACAAGGTACTGGAGAGAATTCTGTACTTTGCGAGAGTCAATAATTCGTTCAATTTCGAACTCCAACTCTCCCTGAACAACCACGGGTAGAGGTGGAGAATGAGCGACCACAGCAGGAATATATTTTTTCAACAAAGACTTATGAAAAAACGGATGTACACGAAGAGAACCAGGAAGTCGCAATCTGAACGATACAGGATTTATGATTTCTGTGATGATGTAGGGACCAATAAAGTGTGGAGCAAACTTTGCTGATGGTACTCGAAGACGGAGATTTTTAGTTGAGAGCCACACTGTCACCAACTACGTATTCAGGACCGGGACGGCGTTTCTTATTTGCATATTTGATCTGCTTGAGTTGGGCATTTTTTAGAGTCTCAAGACTCTTTGCCCAGACTGTGCACAGTCGATTAGCGACGTCCGTAACCGAGGAGAATCTAGATTCGTTACCAGTTACGGCGGAATATCTGGGGTGAAAACCATAGTTGCAGTAAAATGGGGACAGTTGTGTCGAGGAACTTTCATGATTATTTAGAGCGAACTCGGCCATGGGCAGGTACTCACTCCACTTTTCCTGACATTCAGAAACGAAACACCTAAGATATTGCTCAAGTGACTGATTAAGTCTTTCAGTCTGCCCATTCGTCTCGGGGTGATAGGCAGAGGAGAAGGACAGCGAGATACCCAACCTACTGCAAAACTCTCTCCAGAACCTCAACACGAACTGAACCCCCCCTGTCAGACACTATGTTAGACGGAATTCCATCAAGGCGTAAAATATGGCGGATAAACAACCCTGCAAGGACTCTAGCAGTAGGCAATTTTTTCAACGAGACCAGATGGCACATTTTAGAAAAACGATCCACCACAACCCAGATTACTGACCTACCTTTGGAGAGAGGAAGATCAGTAATAAAATCCATGGAAATGTGAGACCAAGGCCTGTTGGGCAAAGGGAGCGGATGTAATAGCCCTTCTGGGAGTTGTCAAGGAACCTTTGCCCTAGCACAGGTCTCACAAGCCTTAACAAATGCCTTAACATCACGTTGCCAGGATGGCCACCAATAGGTACGGGACAACAAGTATCCAGTGCCCGCGATGCCCGGATGACCCGACAAAACTGAGGAATGGACCTCTTCTAACACCTTCAGCCGAAGATGACCTGGGACAAAGAGTTTACCTGGGGGTACAGTAGTTGGAGCAGAACTCTGTGAGTCTGCAATAGAAGACACAAGATCTGAAGTCAAAGTGGCAACAACTACCCCGGGAGAGAGGATATTTTCTGGTTCCTCATCCGGGACATTACTGGCACCAAAGCTTCTGGACAAGGCATCAGCCTTTACATTTTTTGAGCCTGGACGATAAGTTACCACAAAATTAAACCTGGTAAAAAACAAATCCCATCGCGCTTGACGGGGGTTCAATCTCTTGGCATTGTCCAGATACAGCAGGTTCTTATGGTCAGTTAACACTGTCACCTTATGTCTGGCGCCCTCCAGAAAGTGTCTCCACTCTTCAAAGGCCCATTTAATAGCCAGTAACTCCCTGTTTCCTATATCATAATTAACTTCAGCAGTGGAGAACTTTCTGGAGAAAAAGGCTACAGGTTGGAGGTTGGTAAAGGGTTCAACTCCCTGAGACAGGACAGCCCCTACTCCTGTCTCAGAGGCGTCAACCTCCACGACAAAAGGCTGTTCAGGGTCAGGATGAACCAACACTGGAGCAGTGGTAAAACACCTTTTTAAGTTAGAGAAGGCTAGTTCGGTTTCATGTGTCCAAGAGGTAGGATCAGCCCCCTTTTTAGTTAAATCAGTAAGGGGTTTAGTAACCACAGAATAGTTTTTGATAAATTTTCTATAATAGTTAGCAAAACCCAGAAAACGTTGGACCTCTTTCAAGGTAGTAGGTCTAACCCACTCAACCACAGCAGAAACTTTTTGTGGATTCATATTATAGAACCAGGGGTAAGTATGTATCCCAGAAATCCCACCTCCTGGACTCCAAACTGACACTTAGACAATTTAGCACACAGCCGATTTAGTGGCAATCTGGAGAGGACCTCCGTCACATGCTCCCGATGGGACTCCAAATCTGGGGAGAATATGAGAATGTTGTCCAGATATATAACCAAAAAACGGCCCAAAAGATCTCTGAAGATATCGTTAACAAAACGCTGGAAGACAGCCGGGGCATTGCTGAGACCAAATGGCATGACTAGTTATTTAAAGTGCCCCTCTGGAGTATTAAAAGCTGTCTTCCACTCGTCGCCTTCCATGATGCGGATTAGATTGTAAGCTCCACGGAGGTCAATTTTAGAGAACCACCGGGCCGCCACAACCTGATTGAATAAATCCGGGATCAGAGGGAGAGGATGCTGGTCCTTAATAGTGATCTTATTGAGCTCCCTGTAGTCAATACATGGACGGAGACCTCCATCTTTTTTCTCAACAAAGAAAAACCCTGCACCAATAGGGGAGATAGAAGGCCATATGTGCCCTTTTTTCAAGCTATCCTGAATATACTGACGCATAGACTCTCGCTCAGGAGCTGACAAATTAAAAATGCGACCCTTAGGAAGCTTGGCCCCAGGAACGAGGTCTATGGCACAATCATAAGGCCGGTGCGGAGGTAGAGTTTCCGCAGCGGCCTCATCAAAGACGTCTTTGAAATCAAAAATAAACTCAGGAATATCCAAATCATTATTCACAGTACACATCATGGAAGGAACAGTTTTAAGATGTGAAGCACATGAATTCCCCCATTTCACCAGGCCAGTGGTTTTCTAATCAAATACAGGGTTATGGAGGCGGAGCCAAGGCAAACCGAGAATAAGATCTGCAGTCAGTTTTTCCATCACAAAAAATGACATTTTTTCTGTATGTAAACACCCAACGTTCATCATAACCTCAGCAGTGCGAAATTTTATTCTCCCCTCATTTAAGGGAGTAAAATCTGCACCAGAAACTGAAAAGGGGGAACACAAAGGAATTAATTCCAAACCCAAGGCCTGAGCAACAACCACATGGATGAAACTCACTGCAGACCCTGAATCCACCATGGCCTGACAAGAAAAAAGTTTAGAATCAGAAACCAAGGTTACAGGTAACAAAAACTTATTAACAGAATTAGGAGGTACCTGTATGCCTGAGTGACCCTCCTGAAGATCACTCAGGCATTGGCGTTTCCCTGTGGTGACTTCGGCTTGGATGGGCAATCCCTCAAGAAATGGCCAGGTTTTCCACAGTATAGACATAAGGCATTCTCCAATCGATGTCTCCTTCTAGCAGCAGCAGATGTAGAGCCTAACAACATAGGTTCTTCTCCAGAAGACTGAGAGGGAGATGGTAATTGAAATTGGGAAGGCATATTCTTAGAGAAAGTAGAAGGAGGTTTGACAGAAAAGCCTGGCCTAAACTGTACAGTCGATCCCCCTTGCTTTTCCTTGTGTCTCTCTCTAAGTCTTCTGTCAATAGTCACAGCCAAAGCCATAAAGTCACTCAGGGATTCAGGGATAGGATGGCTGACCATAGCGTCCTTAACAGCGTCTGACAGCCCTTGTCTGAAAAGGGTTTTCAAGGGTTGATCAGGCCATCCAGTCGCCGAGCACCACTGGCGGAACTCAGAACAGTAGTCTTCAGCAGAGCGGCGACCCTGCTGAATAGATAACAAATGAGTTTCCGCCAATGCAGCACGGTCAGGATCATCATAAACTTGGCCCAAGGCCAGAAAAAATCTATCCAGGGAACTCCACTCAGTAGCATCTGAGGGGAGGGCCAATGCCCAATCCTGAGGGGGACCCTGGAGGAGGGAAACCACAACAGCCACTTTTCCTGCCTCAGGGGGGAAAAATTAAAGCGAAAATACAAAGGACAGGACTCCCGGAAAGTACGGTATCTGTCCGGGTTCCCATCAAAGCGATCCGGCAGAATCGACACAGGTAGGTTTGCAGCGCCAGGCGCAGAAATAGTCATGGCATCCAGATGCTGCAACATTTGCGCAATTAACCCAGCCATGCCCTGAAACTGATTCGTCAGCTCATCCAGGCGGTCGGTGACCGATAGATCGGTACTCATATTAAACCGCCAGGAGAGTCGACTAGGGTATGGGCCTGCTATAATGTGAGGAGTAGGTCAGGGGGACACAAAAGACACGGACAAAGTGAGACCCTGACACTCCTCCCAAACCACTGTCCCTGCCTTTTGGGGGAACCCGGCTCCTTAACAGGCCGGCCCCAACCGAAGACTGCAATTACACTGAAGAAAGTGTAACACGAGACAAACAACCAAAGCAAAACACCAGCAGGAACAACCCTAAACAGGTAAGGAACTGAAGCGGTAAAAGGTAAAGGAACCAAGCAAGGAATAAACAGAGGAGAACACCAAAGATAGGTAACAGTAACAGAAACCCGGGAAAAAGGTACAGAGTCACTGGAATACCGGATAAACACAGAGTAGCTAGCTTAGGCACAAGGCTCTATAACAGGCACAGATGAATGGCGATTGTGAAACTAAATACTGGCTAGAGTCCCAGCCCCAAGGCATGATAGGAGCAGGGATCCCAGCCACACCCTTGAATAGACCAAAATTACTGGCAGGGACGCCTGCCAGTAAAACTAGCAAAACTAGCCAAACCTTTAACCCTATAGGAACCTAAGTGTTACAAGAGGATTTTCTGGCTTGCATTCGGGATGAGCGCCACATAGCGTCAGGACACGGGAATGCCCGCACCCACCCAACATCCGCTGGAGGGCCGCAGCGCCCCCGAATCCTGACACTATCTCTTTTGGAAGCACAAAAATTACTGTTTATTTACATGATTTTATGTCCACGAAAATGGTTCTGTAAGAAACAGGTAGCTTCCATGTGCATTCTTTTTTTCCTCACCCTCATCAATAAAACTGCTACTCTGATCTGCAAAAACAGACCAGAATAGGGAATGCAGTGAGATTCTCAGCACATGGGAAAAAAATGTACGAATAGCCCCATTTACTGGCATGGATCCATGTGCTGTTTTTTTTTTCTTTTTTTAATGGGTAGCTGTGGCACTGCCGAATGCACCATTCCTTACATCTTTTGGGACTTCCCAGTCTTGGCCTCTCTCTCTATGGAGAAATGTTGCGGACAATTACCTTCACGGATTATTCTATGCCATCTTTTCTTTTCTTTTTCCTGCTTAATCATCTCTCACTGTATAGGACTTTGTAAAGTCCACAACAAAAATCAACACATATCACAGTACTCTATACCAGTTATAAAATGATATCTTTAATGGTTTTCTATTATGCATATAATATGCTCTGGACCCAATATAAAATGATCCCCAGAGGAAAATATATATTGCACAAAGCTGATATATATACAGTAGCCACATAGTAACATAGCGCCTGATTTATCATAATTTTTTGCCAGTTTTCTGGCATGAAAAGTCATAAGCACTGTGTTTGTGACTCTTTAATCACCACTTGAGAAGAACTTTTTGCGCAACTGGCATTTCTCTGCCGCCTTTGCAACTTTCCCGATAAGAGGGCGTGGTGAGGGTTGGGAGGGGGCGGGTACAGAGGTCCCACCACATTTATCTTTTTTTATCCCAGTTTTCTGGTATAAAAAAGATAGGAGTCACCAGATACTGCCATTGCTGTGCCTAATTTATAACAAGGCATGGTTGTGGAACCACTGTGTCAACTGGTTTGATTTTGGGCTATTCCTGAGGGCACCCTTTATACCCTGTACAGGGATCTGGCCTTCATTGCAGAGTTGCCACCAGTCTGCTACCTATTGTAATAGTCCCGGTGTAGTTGACAGCTGAACCACAGGGCTCAGAGACATCAGTGCAAAGCACCAAGGGATCAAGCAATACTCGTAGTCAGTTAACAGGCAGAGGTCAGGGCAGGCAGAGTTTGTGCAATTCCAAGAAACTAATCCAAGGTCAAGGCAGACAGCAAAGGATCAGTAAGGTACACAGACTAAGTTCAGGGCTGACAACAGAGTATTGGAGTCAGTTAACAGGCAGAAGTTCAGTACACAGGCGAATAATAAGAATAGCCCCTGGTTAAACTAGTAAACTAGGAACTTAAGCTAAGGCACTCATCCAGAGACCTCCAGCTGTAGGCGGGGAAGAATTAGAACATGCGCACATTGGCCCTTTAAGAGCCAGGAAACAGACGCACCCTACAGGTGAGGAAAAGAGGTCAGAATAGAAGCACAGGCTGCAGCCTGCAGGGCCAGAACAACACTCCAGCGGCCAGGCCCGCTGTGAGTGAGGGATAGGAAGGGCAGAGTGTCAGGGCCACCGGGAAGGACAAGGAGAGTTAGAAAGAGAGAGCCTTTTTTAGTGAGCTCACCATCACCACCCCCTCAGGCAGAGAGTTCCAAAGTCTCACTGCTCTTACAGTAAAGAATCATCTTCTATGTTTATGTATAAACCTCCAGACGCAGAGGATGTCCCCTCGTCACAATCACATTCCTGCGTATAAATTGATCAAGGGAGAGATCTCTGTACTGACCCCTGATATATTTATACATAGTTATTAGATCTCCCCTCAATCATCTTTTTTCTAAACTAAATAAACCTAATGATAATCTTTCTGGGAACTGTAGTCCACCTATTCCAGTTATTACTTTAGTTGCCCTCCTCTAAACCCTCTCCAGCTCTGCTATGTCTGCCTTGTTCACAGGAGCCCAGAACTGTACATAGTACTCCATGTGTGGTCTGACTAGTGATTTGTAAAGTGGCAGGACTATGTTCTCATCACGGGCATATATGCCCCTTGTGATGCAACCCATTATCTTATTGGCCTTGGCAGCAGCTGCCTGACATTGGTTTCTACAGTTACGGTTACTGTCAACTAAAATTCCTAGGTCCTTTTTCATGTCAGTGTTACCCAGTGTTTTACCATTTAGTATGTACGGGTGACTTGTATTTTCCCTTCCCATGTGCATAACCTTACATTTATCAGTTGTTTTTTTTTAGCAGTATACATCCTCTAGGGGTGGACTGGCCACATACCCTACAAGGAAATCCCTCAGGTATTTAACAAACTAATGCTCTTATCATTAATGTTAGGAGGATCAGTTACTTATGGACCTGCCCATCGGCCACAGGTGCTCTCCTGAATTCAATTGTATCGATGACCTCAAGACAGTGACATAGTTGAATACTGCAGCAGGAACAGCAATTTATTGTGCTGATCTGTGGTATTTGGTTTTGCTGGGGCGGTAATTTGTGCTGCACTATGGTATATGGTTGTGTTGGGGCAGTAATTTTGTGCTGCACTACGGTCAGAAATAAAAAATTCGGACCAACGATATATATATATATAAATATTTTTTCTTAAGTGCATACCCATAGAGCAGAACTATAGACATAATAATAATATGGTTGCACAACATGTAATCAGCAATAAGAACAAAAGTAAATCTGGATATATGTGGCGCTATGCCGACTAGAGATAAAAACGGAAGTCCTTAGTTACACATATTTGCAAATGCGTGATCATGCCCACTCACCAATCGTCACGGTAACTTCCTGTGGAGTGGGTCCCTACACTCGTCTATGCCTCTGTTCAGACTAAATCCAAGCCTCCATTATTCTGGGCGTGTGAGACCAGCTAAATAGATATCCTACCAGAAAGTCCTGGGTGAATGGGCGTCGTCAGGTCCAAAGGGAGCATGCGAGGCTCCGTATATAATAATAGAAATAAAAAATTCGGACCAACGATATATATATATATAAATATTTTTTCTTAAGTGCATACCCATAGAGCAGAACTATAGACATAATAATAATATGGTTGCACAACATGTAATCAGCAATGAGAATTTAGCAATTAGCTGGTCTCACACGCCCAGAATAATGGAGGCTTGGATTTAGTCTGAACAGAGGCATAGACGAGTGTAGGGACCCACTCCACAGGAAGTTACCGTGACGATTGGTGAGTGAGCATGATCACGCATTTGCAAATATGTGTAACTAAGGACTTCCGTTTTTATCTCTAGTCGGCATAGCGCCACATATATCCAGATTTACTTTTGTTCTTATTGCTGATTACATGTTGTGCAACCATATTATTATTATGTCTATAGTTCTGCTCTATGGGTATGCACTTAAGAAAAAATATTTATATATATATATATCGTTGGTCCGAATTTTTTATTTCTATTATTATATACGGAGCCTCGCATGCTCCCTTTGGACCTGACGACGCCCATTCACCCAGGACTTTCTGGTAGGATATCTATTTAGCTGGTCTCACACGCCCAGAATAATGGAGGCTTGGATTTAGTCTGAACAGAGGCATAGACGAGTGTAGGGACCCACTCCACAGGAAGTTACCGTGACGATTGGTGAGTGGGCATGATCACGCATTTGCAAATATGTGTAACTAAGGACTTCCGTTTTTATCTCTAGTCGGCATAGCGCCACATATATCCAGATTTACTTTTGTTCTTATTGCTGATTACATGTTGTGCAACCATATTATTATTATGTCTATAGCACTACGGTCAGGGGCGTAGCTAAAGGCTTGTGGGCCCTGGTGCAAGAGTTCAGTTTGGGACCCCCTTTCCTCAGTGCTTTGTGGTCGGGGGGTGTGGGGGGTAAGTACATAGCGTTCCTGCTGCTTGAGGCAAAAATTTAACCCCCCTCCATGCCAAATTCTTGACCTAACTCCTTTCTTCCAGCCAGAGATGTAACTTAACCAGCATGGTCTTTCTATAATACTAGTGTCTTCTTATGCAGCACAAGGGTCTTTGGGCCCTCTTAGGCTCCTGGGCCCGGTAGCGACTGCTACCTCTGTACCCCCTATAGCTACGCCCCTGACTACGGTATTTGGTTCTGTTGTGGTAGTATTTTGTGCTCCACTAAGGTATCGCTGTCCCTGCCTTCTTCTGTTGGCCCTGTCTATTTGTCTTGCTCTGCCTTCTATCAACTTTGACCCACCTACAACATGGGCAATTTTTATTATTTTTTTTCGGCAGCAGGGCACAGGAGCCTGTGGCTCCTGTCCCGGACGTTTAACTTTATAGGCCTCAGGCCACTAGGGAGTAGAACAGTGCAGGAGATCGCAATGACATCACCGTGATCTCTTACACCAGGTCTCGCAGGATGATGTCACAACGTCATAATATGAGACCCGGTGTAGGAGGGCACAGTGATATCGTCATATCTGCCTGTGCCGGGATGCAGGAGAGCAAGAGGAAAGCAGAGCGGAGCTCTAGGCGGAAAACAGGTGAGTATTTATTTGTTTATTTATTTTAAAGTATGTATGCTGATTGAACCATTAGTGTGATTGATGGAGACCATTATATTTGCCACACATGATGCATTCTATATAATACAGAGGGGCCATTTTACAGAGGGGGCATCCTATATACTACACAGGATGCATTTTACAGAAGGTAACTTTTTTTAGACTTCAGAGGGGGCATTATATATAATACAGAGGGGGTCATTTTATATACTATAGAGGGGACATTATACAGATGTGGGTATTGTATATACTACAGAGGGGGGCATTGTAAATACTATAAGTGGGGTATTCTATATACTACAGAGGGGGCCACTGTATATATTATAGGGGGGCATTATATATACCAATACAGACATATTATTATACTACAGGAGGGGGTGGATGGATGAGAGTATCATACATCATAGCACTATTTTATAATACAGGTGGCATTATACATATGGGCACTACAGGGGGTTCATTATATGTAGTACCACTACAAGAAGTATTATAATACAGGGGGCACTGCAGCAGGACTTCATAAATACTCAGGCTACAACAAGGGCATTAACTGCTGGGGACACTATAGGGGGCTTTATTACTACTAGGGCCCTATGGGTGCATTATTTGTATTAGGGGTACTATGGGGGCATTATTATTCAGCATAATATGTACTTGAAACCGAACTCGGCTTTGGTTCTGATTAGTACCTTTGAACCGAAGCCGAGTTCGGTTTCAAGTTTTCCACTTTAAAGATCAATTTCTGAAGTTATTCAACGAAGTCACACGCGACTCCACGAATAGCTAACTTTGGTTCATCGGAGCCTATACATTCTAATACTTATTCCGATGTTTTAATCAAAGCGACTTCGGATGAAGCATCTAAAGCCTGCTTCACTCAACACTAGTAATGGTCTTTAGTTATTTACAAGAACCTGTTTTCTTTATGAGAGCCACAGGTTTCAGTTTCCCAGTCTATATCTGGGTATTTGAAGTCCCCCATAATAACAACCTCATTATAATTTGCTGCCTCATCTATTTCCCTTAGTAGTAGATTTGTAAACTGACTGTAAGTTAACCACCCAGTCATAGCTATCGTCCAGCCGTGTCTCAGTTATTCCCACTATGTTGTAGTCCTCCTCATACATCACTAATTCAAGTTCCACCCTACACCTTTCCTGAGCTATTCTAGTTTCTCCCTCTATTCCACTCCCAATTCCATTACCTCGCCCCAGGTCTCCATCTTCCCCTTCTATAATATAATTGTCCTCCCACCAAGTCTCTAGTTTAAAACTCCTTCATCCTTCTAGCCATCTTCACCCCTAAAACAGCTGCATCTTCCCCACTGAAGGGGCAGCTGTTTTGTACCACTATTTTTAGGAGCGCCTTACAATTTAAGATGTTTGTTATCTGATAGCTCAATATCTGAAAAATATTCTTAATACTTTGTCTTACTCTGGAATAAGCTTTGTTTAATATAGTTAATGATCACATTTTCTACTGCCCGTATAATGCATGAAAACACACGTTATTTGTTTGGCCAGCTGACGCCTGGAAACATTTTTTGCAGCATTAAGCACAAGATGTAACACCCGCTATGTACCTTATAAAAAGCTGATCTCCTTTTCAGAATGTAAAATAAAAAAAATAGACCAAGAGGCTTTTCAAAAAGTGGAAGATATTTATTAGTGCACAATCTCTATCAACCAGGACTACTTTGTTTCATTGTCTGCAGACAGAATGCCCACAGTATTGTCTTGTGCATTGTGCTGATGGGGAGGAGGGGGGCTGAACAGATTAAATGAACAGATATGATGTTTTGATATATTTTTTTTCCCCCTAAACTGACAAAACAAACTGTTGGATGGACATAGAGAATATTCTACATTCTAGTATGCTACCTGTACAATGCACCTTGATTACTGGCTTTATCCAAACATTATAATGGTGGGTTTCAGGTCTCAACTATACCTCCAGTAGAGCACAATTTTCCCGACAGTAATAGAAAACTGCTGCTTACACAGATGCCATTACAGGTACAAAACATTGTCAATAATAAAACAAATTTCAGATGAAATTAATTGAATTTAACATAGTAACACAGGGGGTCATTGAATAACCCCCTGCGTTGGCAGTGGATCTGTTGAAGTTATGTAGAGGCGCCGACGTCACGCCACTTTTTTAGAACTGGCGTGAGCAAGAAAAGTCGCAGAATGCAGCACAAATAACCAGTAAAAATAACTCCCTGGATCAACAACCTCTCCAGAAATCTAATAACTATAACCTGTAATATTATTACACTCCAGAAATACATCCAGGCCCCTATTGAACTCTTTTAGTGAACTCACCATCACCACCTCCTCAGGTAGAGAGTTCCATAGTCTGACTGCTCTTACTGTAAAGAATCCTCTTCTTTGTGTACAAACCTCTTTCCTCCAGATGCAGTCACAGTCCTGGGTATAAATTCCAGTTATTACTTTAGTTGCCCTCCTCTGAACCCTTTCCAGCTCTGCTATGTCTGCCTTGTTCACAGGAGCCCAGAACTGTACACAGTCCTCCATGTGTGGTCCTCCATAGTGATTTGCAAAGTGGCAGGACTATGTTCTCATCACCGCCATCTATGCCCCTTTTGATACAGCCCGTTATCTTATTGGCCTTGGCAGCAGCTGTCTGGTTTCTGCAGCGTAGTTTCCTGTTTACTAAAATTCCATGTCAGTGTTACCCAGTGTTTTACCATTTAGTATGTACGGGTGACTTGCATTATTCCTTCCCATGTGCATAACCTTACATTCATCAGTGTTAAACCTAATTTGCCACTTCTCTGCCCAAGCCTCCAGTCTATCCAGATTCATCTGTAGCAGTGTACTGTCCTCTTCCATGTTAATTACTTATTACACAGTTTAGTGCAAAAATTGATAATTTACTGTGCATGCCTTCTACAAGATCATTAATAAATATATTGAAGAGAATAGGGCCAAAACTGACCCCTGTGGTACCCCACTAGTGACAGGGACCCATTAAAAAGAGTTATCTCATAATTGACAATCACTATATTGAAGCCACCATTGGCATCAGCTGTTGCAGGTCCAGAATCAGAAACATTGGCGATTAACTGCTATCATTCGTACACGTAGATTTACACGTCATATATTAAAATGAATGGCCAATCATGCAATACATAGACCAGGAAGAAAGGAATACAAATGAGCTCTGCCTCTAATGCCACCAGATGTAAGGTACAATCAAGCAAGCAGGGGACACCCTTAGGCCTCATGCACACGTTCTGCTTTCTATCCTTTTTTCATGATCCTGAAAAAAGGATAGACAAACTGTCCCATTCACTTGTATGGGCGATGGAAAGGCATCCATTTTTTCACGGATGCCTGTCCGTTCCGTTTTTCAGATCCTTTTTCACTGGTGCATGTCCCATTTTCATCCGTTTAAACGTGACGGATGGCTCCATTGAACTCTATAGGAGCGTCAATGAAAACGGATGAAAGCGGGTATGTATCCGTTTTCCATCTGTTTTCCATACGTTTTCATGGATAGGTTGCTTGGAGACACAGAACCAGTCAGAACCAACCTAAACTACTTTGTAACAGTACAGGAGACAGTGTAACAGCCAGGAGACGATCAAATGTGGGGATGGACATCCGGCAGAAGTTGTGGAACTTTTCCGGGTGCCCACGCAGATCCTCATACAGTGTATGGAAATGTCCCTTGGTAGGACGGTCAGAGACAATGGGATGAACCCAGTATCTGCGCCGCTTCCTCGGTACCTCATCCAGTGGTGGCTGTTCAAAGCGCCGAGAAACAAGCCAGTCCAGGAGAACATCATCCATACGATCTCCCTCAAAAAGCATCTTGAATAGTGATGGGAACGCACGAAACTCAAGCTATATTAGCAGAAGAATCAGCACGAACTCCTTACTACACAAAATGCAACCAAAATGGCATCAGGCCGATCATGTGACCCATCCAAGGGGATGGGACATGATCCTGACATCATTTAGGACATTCCCACTTTTTTTTTTTTCAAACCGGATCCGTTTAAACGGATGGAAAACGGATGAAAAACTGATTGAAAAACATGGACCGTAAAAACGGAACGGGTGCAGACGGAACGTGTGTATGAGGCCTAACTCCAACACATTTATATGCCTTTACAGGAAATATGTATAGGGGTTGTCTTGATGAGACGTTATGAATGGTTATGTTGGCGTTTCTTTGAAAGTTGGACCTTCTATAATAAAGTTTTTTCTTCTTCAGCTGTCCAGTTTTCTGCCCTGCTTCCATATGGGAAAGCAACCCCATATTTCTTGGTTTTCTTTTGTAACTGACCTCCAATATGACTCAAACAATATATTTGAGAGTTCCACAATTCTCAGTTCAGAACTGTACAATGGATTAAAGTGGGAATATGATCAGACATTGGTGTTAATGGAATGTTCTGTACCTGTCTTACCGGTTCTATTGCACTATGAAATACATATAAACTGTACAGTATAATCTTTCCTTTGGTCTTCAGTTCTGTGTGTTGTGTTCATTTTCAAAACTGCCAGAACAGTATCTGTCAAGTGGTCCGCAGCAAAATGGTCTTTTCATAACCTTGTGTCTCAGTTCTGTACATCTCAGTCCATATATCACAGGGCTAAGACACTGAGCTAAGGAGAAAATAATAAAATTAGTCAAATCGAAAATGATATACTGTGGTATCCCAGCTATCCAAATGTTCAACAGTGTTGGAATGATGTGTAGAGCAACCTGTAGTCCATGAATCAAGATGGTTCTTCTTGCTTGGTGGTTGGATTTTGTAAAATGTCCAGCTCGTTTTCCTTCTCTGAACATAATAATGTAGGATCCTATCATAAGTATTACTAATATAATGATGAAAGCTACTCCAGCTATTCTTGACACTGTGCTTGATAAAGTAGTAGGGCAAGTGGGATTCAGTTGGACAATATACTGGTGGCCTCTCCGTACACCTTCATAGACAACTGACACTGTAGGGTCCAGAAAAGCAATAATCCATAAACACACAATTAGTTTATATTTTACAGTATGGGCAAATGTTAAGTATTTAAGAGGCCAGCAAACAGCTATGCAAGTGTTAAAAGCCATTA